>PVHP010018509.1:0-19098 GCA_004024765.1 Zapus hudsonius
GTGTGTGTGTGTGTGTGTGTGTGTGTGTGTGTGTGGGTGTGTGAGAGAGAGAGAGAGAGAGAGAGAGAGAGAGAGAGAGAGAGAGAGAGAGAGAGAGAGATTTATAGTCTCCTGTTCCCAGTGTGCTAGGATTATAGATAGACACCATCTTACCCAGCTAATGTGTGTCTGTTTATATTCAATGCTTTTTCAGATGTATTTTTGTCTTTTGTTTTCATTAAAAACTTTCTTTGCCTAATATGCTGGTCCTTAGGTATCATGTCTTTTTTTTTCCTCTCCAAGGCAGGGAGTAATCCTGACTTCTCTGCTCGTCAGCATAGCCCCCATTTTGAGGTAGTGATCATATCTAATTTTTGTTTCTTTCTGTTTTTGCATGTGGTAGTGGCAGTGTTGTGTTTATATTTGTTCATATGTGTGTGTGCAAACACACATGTACTGATATGAGTGTGGGAGCCAAAGTTCAACATCACACATTTTCATTAATTACTCTCCATCTTTTATTGTTGTTGTTGAATTTGAGGTAGGGTCTCACTCTAGCCTAGGTTGACCTGGCACTCATTCTGTAGTCCCAGTCTGACCTTGAACTCATAGTATTCAATCCACCTACCTCTGCCTCCCAAATTCTGGGATTAAGTGGGTGCACACACAGCCACCTTATTTTTTGACAAGGTTTCTGACTGAACTTGGAGCTCATTGATATGGCTAGACTAGTCAGCAAGCTTCAGGGATCCTCCTATCTTTACCACCCCAGTGCTGGGTTTATAGGCATGTGTTGCCATGTTAGACTTTTACATGGGTATTCAGGGTCCAAACCCAGGTCTTCATGCTTGCCTGGAAAGAACTTTACCCACTAAGTCATCTCCCCAGATGCAATTTTTTCTTTTAGTACATAGACTATTATCATAACAAATATCCATGTGGCAACCACTTAGCTATGTGAAACTTTGTCACATCACCATCCTTATTTCATATTCTTAATCAAACATTAGATGCAGCTGAATTACCTCGTGTATTCCACCACAATTGCATTTCCTTGTCTTCCTCCACTGAGGGACCTACTTCCTCTGATTTGTTGTTTATTATTCATGTACCCCTCATTTTATATTTTTCTACAACTCTATAACCACATATAATTTGTATACATGTGCATGTATGTGTGGTTGTAATCTGTGTATATATTTAGTATATTTAGAGAGAACAAGAATTATGTACTTTTGAGATTTATATAAATACTAAAGTTCTCTTTCAGTTTAATTTTTATTTAATGTCATGTTTTTAGATTTAATTATCTATGTTTCCCAATATGAAAAAAATTAACTTTTTCCCATTCCAACTACCCCCATTTATATGCTAATTATTAAAGGAAAACTTATTTTCCTTTCCCCTTTCATTCAGTTTAGTACTGGTACTAGTCAACCTTTGTTTCCATTGTTCTTATAAAGCCCACTGTTATCATGATTTCAGTGGCACCTGTTTGAACACATCAAGTTGTCATTTCTTAATTCTTCACTCAGCAGCATCTGATATACCTAGTTACTCCTTCCATTTTTGGCCATGTGTTTTTGGTGTGTACATGTTTCTTGGCATGCTTGTATGTGTGTGGGTACACATGATATATGCATTCATGTACCCATTTGGAAGCCAGAGTTTGACGTCTGGTGTCTTCCTCAGTTACTGTCTCTCTTATTTTTTAATCCAGGGTCTCATTGTCTTGGGGCTCACCAATTCATTTAGACAGGCTGATCAGTCTGCCCCAGCGATCCTCCTATTTCTGGCTCCCCAGTGCTGAGGATGCTGAAATGGGCCACCCACTAATTCCTGGCTTTTATGTGGGTACAGGGCATTCCAACTCAGATCCTCATACTCATGTGACAAGCACATTACCAACTAAGCCACTACCCCCACCCAGCACACTTAGCTCACCTTTCTTCTTGCAACACTACTTTGTCTTCATTTCTGGGTTGCCACATCTTCTTGATTTTCCCTCTAGCTCATGGTCAGTACTCTGATTTTTGTTTGTTTGTTTGTTTGTTTTGCAACAGGGTCTCATGTAGCTCTGGCTGGTCTTGAATTTGCTATGTAATGGTGGTGGCTGGCACTGAACTCCTCATATTCCTGCCTCTACCTCCCAAGTGCTAGAATAATAGGCATGCAACACCATTCCTGTCTTTTAAGATTCTTTTTGTTTGCTTTGAGAAAGGGTCTGTTATGTACTCCAAGCTGACTCTGAACTCATTACATAGCCTAGACTAGACTCAAACTCAAGGCAGGCCTTCTACCTCAGCCTCCTTGAGTGCTGGGATTACAGATGTGCACCAACATGTCTGGCATGATTTCTTGTTCTATTGATTAATTATTTGTACAAATTAAAATCATAGACCTCTGTTGCCTGCCACATGTCTTGTGAATATAATTTTCTAGTTTGTCAATTGATTTTGGATATAGGTCCTTTGGAATATAGGCTTTTAATGCTTTCTGTAATCAGTTTTAACAGTCTGGTTTAAGGGATTAAGTTGTTCATGGTTCCTGTTGTTTTCTGAAAAAAATATAAACAAAGTCTCCAACCATTAAATATTTTGCCTCTCAGGAATTTTAGGGCAAGGAGTAGTATATAACCCATGGGTTTTATATATACATTTAAAATACCCCCCCCCAAATCAAACAAATTAAATAGTTATCTACTATCACACCCAATTTAATTTCTTTATCATTTTCCCCTTACTTATTTGAGGGGTCATTTTTTTCTAGCCTCTGCATTTGAGTTGTTCACAGGATCTTGAACCTATTTATGTCTACTTTTTGAACGTCATTGTGGATCTTCTTTATTCATATTGATACTATTTTGAAAAGCCGTTACTCATTTTATTATTGTCAAAATATGCAGCTGTATCTTATTTGATCTCAGCAGAACTTGAAATTGTTGATTAATTTCCAACCATTCCTCTTCAGCTTTTATATTACAGTTCTTTGAGTTTCCCTAACAATTTGTTTTGCTTTCTGTTTTCTTTGCTAGCCTGTCTTCCTCTGTTTCACTAGGATTCTGCCCTTTCATGGATAACACATTCTTGAGTAACATTTTCAATCCTGCCACTTTACTATCATTTAATTCTTTAGGTATGTCTGTGTTAAATATATATTTACCTTAAATGTTAATCCCATTTCATTATTTTTCCTTATCACTTCCCAAATACTGAAATAAATATTGTGATGTTTGTCTTTGTTATTTCTTTGTCCTGATAATATATGCCAGTGGTCTTACAATAAACCCTTGAACTCTGTTTATTCCCAGAGCTTTTATGTAGGATATTTTCTCTTATTTTGACTCTGGAAATGATTTCTTATTTTTTTTCAACTCCAACCCCATATTGCAGTCTATGTTAACTTACATACATACACATATGCACATACATATTCACATACATATATATTTATTTATTTAATTATTGTATATTTAGTAATGTACGCCTATAAATTTTAAATAAAATGTATACATGTTTCTTTGGGTTAACAACTAGGTTTTCATTACTTTCTATGTAATTATACTACCTGTGTTTACTTCCTTTTCTTTCCTAACCCCATTAAAATGAGAAAATGGAACTGTAAGTATTCATGAGTAAAAGAATCAAGTGTGATTGAAACTATTTCTTTAATTATTTATTTGCAAGGGGGAGAGAATATGAATATGAATGATAATGGGCATGCCAGCGTCTCCTGCCACTGCAGAGAAATTCCAGATGCATGCATCACTCTATGCATCTGGTTTTATGTGCATACCAGGGAATTGAACTCCGAATGTCAGGAATTGCAAGCAATCACCTTTAACCATTGAGCCATCTCTCCAGCCCCCGAATGAATTTTTTTACTTACAGAAGTTACAATTTCAATTTCTCCTTGTCCATGACCTTATGAGAGAACTGAAGTAATTCTTCCTGTGGAACTCCTAATACCTCAAGGTCTGGAGGTGCTTAGTCTGTAGTCTTAGTCTGTGTCAACAAATTTCAACTAATTTGTTGAAAGCCTGTATTGTATGGTAATGACTAGACTTCCATACCCTGCTATGTTAATTCCTACTCTTCAGGATACCACAGAGTCTACTAGTGGGCAACCTCAGGCTCAAAAATCTAGTTACAGCTGGTGTATTGCTTGAGGCAAAGCTGTTATTTGTCTGTTGTGGGGATCTAACTTGATATGACTTCTATCTTTGTTGTAATCTAAATTCATGTGCCATGTAGCTCTGGCATACATATCAAGTCTTGCAAGGACAAGTATTTAAGATAGCCAAGTGGGTTATGCTGGCCATTGAAGCTTAGTGTTTCTTACCTGGGCAGCACTGGGTGTGTCAATAGTTTTTGAGGAAGGCCAGGTTTATTCTAGTTAGACCAGGACCCATCTTTGTCCATTTTAGGAAATGACCCCTTTTCTCCTGTTTTTGGCTATGGGAATCCACTTGTGGTCCTGCCTCTTAAAAAATACTTCTCTCTGTAAGTCCTTAATAAATTTCACTTTGTGCAACTATGGAGCTGTCTGCCTTTTTCTTTGATGTGATAGCACCTTCTGCCTTTGTTTCTTGGATCTCATACACTGGGACATTTTTTTCCCCCAAAATACCTATTTTGTTCCATTATAATGGAATACCTTAGACTGGGTAATTTGTACAGAAAACAAATTTATTTCTTACTGTTATGTAGGCTGGAAATCCAAAATCAAGATGCCAGTATTTAGCCAAGACCTTCTTGTATCACCCATGGTAGATGGTCAAAAGGAATCTATTCCACAATGTTGTGGACAGCATCATGTTCCAGGAATGATCATCCCACCAGACACAGGTTATGAAGTAAGGTATTTATTTCAGGCTTACAGATCCAGGGAAAGTTCCATCAATGGCAGAAGTTGGCTTCCTTTCATAAGTCCAAGTAGAAAGAAATCACCAACAGCCAGCATTACCAGTAAGCAGCAAGCAAACACTAACACCAGTAAACACCAAATTAACCAAATTAACTCTTGAAGTCAGCTTCTTGTTGCTGGGATGAGCATCCAACCAGACACAATTTATGGGAGGAAGGAATTTATTTCAGGCTTACAGAGTCCAGGGGAACACTGTCAATGTTGGAAGAAGTGTGCTCCATTTTCTAGATCCAATTGGAGAAAAACACCAACAGCCAGCACCTCCAGCATTCATGAACCACCAGAGCTCAAAATGCTTTGCACACACCTTTGTACTGTAATGAAAATCCACCTTCAAACACACCTTAGGGCTGGATCCCAAGATCCTCCTCCAGTGATACCTCCTTCAGCAGGCTGCTGGAGACGTAAGCAGGGAGTTTAATCTTAATCAAAAATACCTGAGGCTGTAGGGGACTTATATTTATGTTCAAACCACCACACACAATAATGTCAGTGTATTCACAAGGCTGGTGACCTTATGACCCACACAACTCCCTTTAGGTCACACCTCCTAACACTGACCCATTAGGGATATTCTCCAACATAATGCTTTTAAGGGGACACATTCAAACCATAGAAGTAATTATAAGTAAGTCTGTATGATAATTTTTGGGACATCATGTTTTATGCTACATTTAACTAGTAAAATAAAGATTAAATTACTTAAATTCATATTTCTACTTCTTTCATAATAATCTATATTTAGTTGCTTTTTCCCCTTACAGTATCTCCTTACAAAACCCTGAAGACTCACCAATATACAAATCTCTCAACATCTAAAAATTCTCTTACCATTAAATCTTTTTTAAAGAAAAGATAAGTCAAAATTACTTAATTTTGAGAGGATTTAACTTTTTAAAATTTCATTTAGGCTCCTCAGTTTCTTGCATTAATATGAATAAAAGCAGAAAATACAAAGAGAAAATAAGCATAAATGTTATGATATTACCCTTTGATTTGTTTCCTTTTTGCTTGTTTGTTTTTTGAGATAGGGTCTTGCTCTAGCCCAGACTGGAATTCACTATGTAGTCTCAGGCTGGCTTAGAGCTCACAGTGATCCTCCTAACTCAGCCTCCCAAATGCTGGGATTAAAGGCATGCACCCTCCCCCATTCCCAGCTGTTTCCTTTTTAAACTTAGAAAGTTTTAAGAAGTAAAATACCTTTTACTGTTAAAAAAAAAAAAAAACATTTGCTTGCAAAGCCTGAATGTCTGGTTTCAATTCCCAAGCTTCCCATATAAGATTGATGCAAGAGGGCTGGAGAGTTGGCTCAGCGGTTAAGGCACTTGCCTCCAGTGCCTAAGGCCCAGGGTTCAATTCCCCAGGACCCATGTAAGTCACACCCACAAGGTGGTGGCCCTGGTTCTCTCTCTCTCTCTCTCTCTCTCTCTCTCTCTCTCTCTCTCTCTTTCTCTCTGTATCTCTCTGCTTGAAAATAAATAAATAAAATATTTTTTAAAAAAGATTGATGCAAGAAATGGCATAATTATCAGTTCATTTGCATAGTGACAAAAGGCCTGGTACACACACACACAACGTAAATTGAAAAACTTGTCTCTACAACCCTCAGCAACAACACACAAAGCAGGGAGTAGGGGACTGGCTCCCTCATGTACAATTTATAACCCCCTACCCCATGAACTTATCCAGTATGTCCAAGGTGGAGGATACCCAGTGGATTGGGAATAGGGAAGAGGGAAATGGGGATACCAGCATAATATTTGCTAATAAAATGTATCTAATTTTGGATAACAAAGATATCATTAAAAAAAACTTTTAAAGTTAAAAAAACAATGGACTGGAAGAGGGTTGGGGAGAAATGAAGAAGCTCTTGTATTCCTTGTTTAATTATATTGTCTGTAAAGCTTTAGAAGAAATGCTTTTAGAAACAAACTAAATTACATGTAGCATATTTTTATCTTTCCAATGTAATAAGTTTATTTCATTAGCAAGGAACATTCTATATTTTGTTTTCCAATGTATTCCAAATCAATAGAAAGAGTAAAAATAAGTAGAATGAATATATACTCTACCTTTCTTAATAGACCTTACTGAAATACATACACTAGATACAGTAAGTTTATTGAAAATCATCTGATGTTTTCCTCAACTGTTTGCCTCTCACTTCTCTAAATCAACTTTCCACAGGGCTTTGGATTCTACTACCTAAATTCTTATACAAGTGGTTAACTTTCTATGAATACTTGTTGGCTAACAACTTCACATGAAATTTAGTCGATACTTTTTAATGACTCAAAGTTGAGTTTCCAATATATTACGACTACTTAACTGCAAAAAATCAGTTTCTTAATTTTTTATAAAATGTAAATGGATACTTGGTACATGGATTTACATTTTACCTTTGTATTAGTCATGCAAGAAACATTAAAAATATTACAAAAGTAGCCAAGTTTTGAAAAGTTCTGATACTAATTTTAATGTAAATTTTGGTTTCTTTTCCTCCTGAACAGGTCATCATCCAAATTTGAGCAGTGATGGATCTTCTGCATAGAGGAGAATTGGTTGCTGCAATTCTTCGTAACCGGTATATTTATGGAAATAATTTACTTTATAAGTTATTTTTTGTCTTTCATACCTACTTGAATACTTAGCAGGTATCCAGTAAAAAATAAATCCTAGCAAAAAATAAATAGTATTTACCATATATTTACATAAGAGAACAAATGAATAAAAAAATAAATGAAATGAAAAGGGTATCAGTGAAACTCTTCTGAGCTACTGAAAAAATAGAGACTATACCTAGAACACACAATTTTTAAAATGAGAACAGATGGCATATAATAAATAGAAATGTTGATTTGAAGTTTTGTTTTAAAGGCATTATTTCTGAGTAAATACAACCACAGCTTAAGAGTAGATTCTCAGTTTATTTTTAAAATAGAATTACCCTGTAAATTATGTATATAGTGTGATTATGTATACATTTTTTGTCACTGAAAATCTTGTCAGAGATTTAAAATGAGCCATTTGGAGCTTTCTTTAACAATGTAGAAATTTAAATTAATGTGGTATAGAAACAAAATGTTGTTTTTTTTCAGGTGCGAATGAGTATCTTTTATCCTTAATGGTTTGATTGTATTTTATCTTCACAGTAACTCTTGCAGTGTTGTCATTATTGGCTCTATTTTACAGATGAGGAAACTGAAGTTTAAAATCACTAGGATGTTAACAACACTGCTCATATCAGACCAAAACAGACTTCCAGTGGCTCATTTTAGCTCCCTGACAACCTTGTAACTGGATTTTTAGTAGTAGAAATGTATATACAATCACAATGCAATTGTACGTGTAGTATGGTATATGTGTGTATGTAGTGTGTAAGAAGGGAGAGGAAGAGGGAGAGTCAGAGGGAGAGGAGAGGAGAGAAGAAAAGAGAGAGAGGGAGAGAGAGAGAGAAAGAACATGAGGGAACAGGCTTGGCAAATAGGTGATATATATATATATATATATATATATATATATATATATATATATATATACATATATATATGCTAGAATTACTGAAATGTAAATGTGGGATTTTATTATTTTAAATGTTGCAAGTCATATATCACACAACACTTCCATTAAAAATTAATGCATGTGTGACAGTGGTCCTATAATATTATAATGGAGACAGAAATCCTGTTGCCTACCACTGCAGCATCCCTCGTATTGTAGGGAAATTCATTATTAATGCAGTTCTGCTGATGTTAGTATGAATGAAGCTATTTTGCTACCTGTTATGTAAAAGTGTAACTCGTTACAATTATTTGTACTATATAATATTTGATAATGTTAATAAATGACTTATTGGTTTATGTAGTTCCCATACTGTGCCTTTTGTCATTATTTTAGAATGTATTCCTACAAATATAAAAAAGCTTACTATAAAACAGGATGTTGTATGTGATGGCAGCATCATCATGTATAATGTTTTAACTGTGTCTCCTGATTTTATCAAGAGGCCAAATTAAGTGACAAATTATTTAGTAATATGTAGTAAAAAGTAAAACCATGTAGTAGCCATCTGCAAACATGTAGATTTACTGTGCACTGTACATAGGTTGGTGAATTTGCCTAGTTGTGCATTTCATGGAACATGTTCCCATCATTAAGTAGTTTTTGACTGTGTGTTTTTTTCTGAATTATGAGGCACTTCAAAATACAGTCATATTGTGGAAAAACCCCACGGTTTTATAGTGAAATAAACAAATGGGAAGGGGTAAGGTAGGGAGGGAATTTACAAAAAAGTCATTGTTATTTCCCCAATAGCCTAGAAGAAATTTTACACAATAATCTCATGGAAGAAATATATGAAGGATGTTTATTTATTGGAATGTAAGCTAACATATAGGGAAGGAGAGGATACTAATACATATAGGTACTGGAAGATATATTTGCTCAATAAAACAGAAATTGGAAACATTAGAGAAGGAATAATGCATGGCCATGTTGATAGAAAAGATAGAGGAGGAGCAGATAATGGAATATCGAAGACATTGATGCATTTGTCAGTATTACCTTAATTTTCATTGTTATTAAATATACCATTCTTTAAATATATCACAGTGTATCCTATTATCTTACTGTTAATTCACTTAAGTTGCATCCAATATTTGGCTATTTTGATGTAAACATTCTTATAGAGATGTCTTTTGTTGTATATGTACTCATTTCATTTGGATATTGTGTTAGACTGTTGCTATGGCAAAATAACTGAGAAAATCAACTTAAAAGGAATAGAAATTTGGTTTCAGTCTGGTGTGTTTCCATTGCTTTGGGCCTGGTAAGAGACAGAACATTATGTTGTCAGGAGCATGTGTCAAAGAAGGCTGCTTACCTTACTGCCACCAGGAAGCAAAGAGAGATCAAGAAAAAGGGTCAGGGTCCCAGTATGTACATTAAGGGCATGACCTCACTGACCCACTTTCTCCAACAATGTCCAACCTTGTAATATTTCTACCACCACTCAGTAAAGCTACCAGCTATCAACCAGTCCTTTAGCACATGGCTTCTGAGGTGACAATTTAAGATATAATCCATAATAAGTATATTCCAAGTGTAGAATTTTTGGGGCATAGGATAGACACACACATATCACTAATTCTTGGAATTGTTAATATATTTAATTTTGGCTCTTCTTTGAGTTGATGTGGTTTTTCACTGCAGATTTTACTTTGCATTTTCCTCATGTGAAATGATATGTTTTGTGCTTATTAAATATTTGAATATTTTTAGAAGTATACGTTCAACCCTTTCCCCAATTAAAATTAGTTATTTTATCTTCAGAAGATTTTAATGTAGCCTGGGTTTGTAGGTATATTTACTGTGGAATTTTTTTTTATAAATCAAAACCACAGCATTACCTCCCCTGTCTTAGAATGTAATGGTTAGAAGACAAAACACAACACGTTTTGGAAAAGATGTAGATATAAGACGCTAGTGTATAGTGCTCTTAAAAGTATGTATTTTGTACAGCCATTGTAGAAAACAGTATGCAGGTTCATCAAAAAATAATATAGGGGCTGGAGAGATGGCTCAGAGGTTAAGGCACTTGCCTCCAGTGCCTAAGGCCCTGGGTTCAATTCCCCAGTACCTACATAAGCCAGACCCACAAGATGGTGACCCTGGTGTGCTCTCTCTCTCTCTCTCTCTGTGTATATCTCTGCTTGAAAATTAATAAATAAAATAATAAATAATAATATAGAACTATTATATGACTCAGACATCCATGTGTTGGGTATATGTACAAAGGAAATGAAGTCTGCAGCTTATTCAGGGATCTTCACAACCCATGTTCTTTGCAATCTTTAAAAAATTTCTACTACAACAATTTCACCCAGATTGTCCTCTTGTGAAATGCAACCTGCTGTTTAGTAGCCAGATCAAATTCCATACCCTCTGTATAGCCTTGCCTGATCCTCCAGATGGTTCAGAAGGGTCTCTTGGTCTTGTAACTGCTATGATACCATAATGAACTTTAATATTATATTTGGTTCTTCATTAAATAATTTGAGTTGATACTTATGACATTGCTTAGTGAGCTTGTTCAGAGAGTGAATGTTTGCATCTCATGCATTTTTATATCCTACATAGTTCATAATGCAGAATTTTGTGTATAGTCGGTGTTCAGTAACTATAGAAATTATAGCATTAATTATCAATTATTTATTGCTGATGATTTTATTTGGTTAGATGATTGAGGATCATTTTTCTTGTGTTTCTTACAATCTATTCCTACTTACACTTAAGTAACTGAATATTCAGTGACAATCTTTAAAACTATAAAGTTGGATAACTGAATTTAACTTAGATTTAAGAAATAAGCCCAGGACTGGAGAGAATGCTTAGTGGTTAAGACACTTGCCTGCAAATCCTAACAACCTGGGTTTGATTCCCTAGTACCCACTTAAAGCAAGATGCACAAGGTGGCACATGCATCTATAGTTTGTTTGTAGTGGCTAGAGGACCTGTCATGCCCCCCTCTCTCCCTCTTTTATTCTCTCTCTTAAATAAAAAATAAAAAGAAATTAAGAGAAATAAGCCCAGATTTTTTCAGTGCCTTGTGTTTTTTTATTATTCATAATTAGATAAACTTAATTTAAATCTGTTTTTACATTTTTTAATTGGGGCCTAAATATATAGTCACTTTTTTGCCCCTTTCTGTGCCACGACCAGAATGTTTTAATTAATTTGAGTTGCTTCATACAACCTTTTAGTGTCATTGTTATGACTTCTCCAAATTGTTAGTTTTCTAAAAACAATTTAGCCTGTTATTGAAATTCATGTTTGCATATGAATTCTATAATTGGTCAGGTTCCTAAGTTACTTTCCAAATTGAGTTTAATTGCCCTAAAGATTAAAAAAATAAAGTTTGAGTAATTCTATAAAGGAGAAATAGTCAGTTTTTTCTCTTGAGTCATGTTTTATATCCTTCCATAATTCTTACTTTTTATGTACCTTTTGCACAAAGCTATAACTTTGTAAAGTTTTGTAAAGGTAATATTATTTCCATCTTTACATGGGAACACAATCCATGTCAAATGAATACTGAGCTGAGAATATAGTTGTTTGTTATTTTAAAAATATTGTGCCTTGTCTATTTGTAAATCATGTCTATCTGTAAAATATGAGGGTCATAGATCTAAATCATTCCTTTACTGATTAATCAGGGAATTATGTCTTTATGTTGCCAAGTACAAAGTGGTTAGTAAATAAACACCTACCTGATTAACTTCATAGAAAATGTATTTAACAAGTTTATTAGTTGCCAAACTATTACTTTTTCATAGCTTGTTTTTGCTAATATGAATGCTGACATGGTCGTGGTTTTGATTATCAGAATATTTTCCCAGAAGTCATAGTATATGACAAATATAAGGATTATATAAGAGGGCAACACATGAAATACTGAAGCCAGTAGATTTTTTTGAATGTCTTATTTATTTGATTGTATGTTGGAGATGGTGGGACAGGGTATCTTGCCACTGCAAATGAAAGTCTGTCCAGCTTTACATGGGTGACTGGGGAATTGAACTCTGGCTTGTAAGCAAGAACATTTAACCAATGAGACATCACCCAAGCCCCATGAGTGGCTTTCTATCACATTGACTTCTTCTGATTCAAAAGTTCTATAGATTTTGGTTAGGCATTATTATTTTCATAGTCTCTCACAGTAGGTGCACATGCAATATGTTGTCATATGTATTCCTATCACTCAAGGGTTACAAGTTTTCATACCAAGGGCCTATACTTGTTTGTAGTTTTGCATGTTTTATCATATAGGGGAGTATTCTAGGCCATGCAGAGATTTTTTTATTGTTGTTTCTAAGGAGAAAAAAATATGACCTTAATTCTTTTCTAACCCATGTCTCGTGTTGCAGCAGAAATCTGTTAGTGTTCTATACTTTCTCATCCTTTGGTCCTCTTGGTTGCATTTGTTTGCCTAAATTGAATATTGACCTTAACTCTGAAGACTGCTCTGTGCTAAAGAAGCTCAGTTTGAAATAGCAACGTGAACTTGGGTTAATATTGGTGTTTGTAGTTAATGTTCCTGTCCATCAGATGGGGCTAATGGTTCCCACATCACAATCATAAAATGCCTTAGTACTTTGAATGTTCTTTGATGATGAGGACCACACAAACATGTTATTTTGAGGAATAATTTGTGCGGTATGAAGTAATAGAATCAAAGCAATTCAGGCACATAATTATTTTACTACCAAATGTGACCAGAAAATAGACATGGTAAGATAAGTATTGACATAGCTGAGCTACAAATTGGCTATTGCTAAAAAATAACAAGCAATATTTCTGTATTGTGTTAGTTATTGATTTATGACTCTTCAACAAAATTCACCATTTTTTGCTTTCTTCATGCAGATGGACCTGAACCTTTTAAAAAATTTATTGACATGTTTATACATTTGTATGAGATATTTTGATCTTTATCCCCTCCCATTGCATTCTCCTGACCACTTTCTTCAACTCCTTTCACTGAATCCCCTTCTTTTAATTAGTCCCTCTTTTACTTTGATTTGTGTGTGTGTGTGTGTGTGTATTTATGTGTGTATGCATGTGTAATCTACTGAGTTTTAATTAGTTTTTCCTTAATGGGCACAGGTTGGTGTCCTACAGTGGCTACACCACTGCAGAAAATGTCTCCCACTCCACTAGCCACCATTAACTGCCAATAACTACTCAGGGAAGACTCATGCCCTCTTTCATAATACATGAAGGAATGTTGATGGGTCTAGTATTGTGTGGGTCTTGTGCAGGATATGACAATCACAGTGAGGTCATGAGTGTAACTTCCATGTCATGTCAGTTGGGAACTTTCCAAATACTCACTTCTTTATCATCTGGAAACTGAAGTTTTGTCAGGTCTGGGGGAAGTTTGCTTCCTGGTTTCTGTGTGTTAGCTGCAGGATTGTCCTTGGGCACCTTCAATTGTGCTGTCTTCTTTCTTTGGTGGTTGGTATTTGCTGGTGAGTACCAGAAACTATTTTGTTACAGAGTACTTCTAGTAGGATGCTTTCTAGAAATTGCATTTGAGGCATGTTCCAAATGGTGGGCCTCTGGAAAATTCTACTGGGTGATCAGCACAGAAAGGCATTTGCCTTTTTTTGGTCACAGCTGTGTTTTTTCCAATCATGTCTAGAGGTTAGTCCTAGGTGGAAGACACTTCTTTAGGTAGTCTAGGCCCTAGGAGGTGGTGGATGCTCCTGACAGCTGTAATTCTTGTGGTTTTTAGAATTATCTTTATTTCATGCTAAACAATTTCTCATCAACCCATTCTCATGTCATTCCACTCCTCTGCCTAGTTAATGATTCCTTAGCAGCATTTCCCCAGTTCCACTCATCCACTTACTCTGATTTCTGATTTTTCTTTCTTCTTAGACCCAGGTGGATGAGAACAATTTAAGTTCTCTGCAATCCACCTTGAATCACTTGCAAGGTTATTCTTAAATTATGATACCATTGTGCCTATAGTTGAACAAAATTACAACATATTCTAGATAGCCTTTAGGGAAATATTTTTTAATCCCGATGAACACTGTGTGCCTGTGTATTTGTCTGTCTTCTCTATATCTGTTTTTCTTCACTGCTCTTCTGCCTTTCCCTTGTCCCTCTATTTTCCATTACTACTACTTTCTAATCCTGGTTTTTCTGTTAATAAACTATCATTTGAATTCCATGGTTCTCAATTTCCTCCTAGGTAAGGTGTAGCTATAAAAGATAACAAATTAATGAAATCACTACTATAAAAGTGCTTTTTGAAATTAGTAGGGCACTATAGAGATGTAAGATATTACTTGTATTTACTAAATAAATGATTTTCTCTTTCATGTGTTTAACTTTTAAATTACAATTTATTTTAAAAGCCTTGAGGTGCCCTTAGGGGGTGCTTATAACCTAATAAAACTGATATATAAATACTAGAATTATAATATGGGGCTCAGTGTACTGGAAGCTAAAATAGGGGAACAAATCAGATTAAAGCAGACCTGATAATTAGTACTTAATTGTTGTCTGTTCCAAGGAAAGCCACCTGATCTTGAAGGATATAAGCTGTCATTTTTTAAAATGGCTTGTATATTAATGGGCCTTGTGCTAGGCAGTTTATATGTATTATCATATTTAACCTTTAAATTAATTTTTATATTCTTCAGTTTTTTTGTGTTAGACTAACTTTCAAAGTATCCTGCTTTAGGAAAGATTTTTTTCATATTTTTATTGGAACACTGTTCAATTATGTGAGTCAGTGGAAATAAAAATCTATATTTATAGAAACTTTATTTTAATGTAGGTTTTCAAGTATGTATATCTTCTATCTATTAATCTGATAAATAGTTAAATTTTTACTGTAGAACTAGAGTAAATGGAAAGATTATGGGATACTACCTATATTTTTTTAAAGAAAATAATTTGTTCACTATTGGAGTGGAATAGGAGCATTCTGGAGGATGACATACTTGGTTGTATGTAGAAAAAATACAGCATATATTTACTATGCTTCTAACACTAAGTATCCTGTCGAATTAAAGGACAAGTGTATTTCTCAATGGAAGATCTAAATTATGACTGCATATCTTACCTAAAATTAGTGTATTTACAGCTTGGTTTCAGACACATAACACTTCTCCTGGGCAGTCTAGGGATGAACGTTCATGTTTATTAGCAAATATTCTTCAGTTTTTATCTTGTGTCCTGAGACCATATTTTGTCAGTTGGCATATGAGACTGAAATTTTTTCTTTCTTTGCTAGTTAAATGTGTGAGTGTAATGTTGTAGTCAGTCACCTGTTGCTGTGATGAATCTCCAAACCAGGCACAGTTTATGGGAGGAAAGGATTTATTGAAGCTACATATCCAGGTGAAGTTCCATAATGGTGAAAAGAGGCTGGCCCTTTTTCACAGGTCCAAGCACAAAGTGAGAGAAAACCCATTACCAGTACCATAAACACACCAGCAAAACAGGCAGAGCAAAAGAGAAACTTCTTTCCCCTTTATATAGCCTTAGGGTGGGGTCTTGGAACCCTATACCAAACTTGTTAGCTTCCTGAGTCTTTGGAATTTCCTTCCTCCCCTGCCCTCCCAGGAAGGAATATTCATTCTTATATCCTGCCCTCCTGTGAACATCCTCAGAGACCCACCCCAGATTACTAAAAAAGGTCAAATTGACAACAAAATTTAACCATCACAGGTACCAGGGTTGGAAAAGTAGCTCTTATTAAGTCAAGGTTTTCTGAAATTTAGTGTGATCTGTCATATGGCAGGTAAAATACCTTATCTTGGCTAAGTTTATGGTGCAGTGCTTAGGAATGACCAAGAATACATTGACAAATTCTTTTCAGGGACACAGCAAAACAATGCCTTTAGAAAATGGCAGTATTTAAATATGCAAAATTCTTATAGTTTTTATAATTTTGAATTGGAATCAGTCCTGTGCCTTTTTCCTGATTCGTTATTTATATAGTGTAAATCATAAAAAAACAAATAAAATGAAAATTTAAAAAATGTAAAGGTAGGTCTGGAGAAATGGCTCAACATTTAAGGTGCTTGCTTGCAAAGTCTAAGGAGCTGGGTTCAATTCTCCAGTACCCATGTAAAGCCAGATGCACAAGGTGGTTCATGCCTGTAGAGTTCCTTTGCAATGGCTCAAGCCATTCTTTCTCTCTCTCTCTTTCTCTATCTGCCTCACTCCCTCTGTCAAATAAAAATATTAAAAAATGTAAAGGTATAGGTTGTAAGGGAAATGTTAATATTATAAGATGATTTTGATGAATTAAGTGATGTATCTTTGAAGATATATGAAGACCAAATTTGATAATTGCTCAAATCATCTGGTACTGATACAGGAGAACCAATTCAAGGAAAATTGCTATCACACAAATATGATGGATATTATTTGAAATTTGTAGTTTTAGATTTTTATTTTTCCTATTTTTGACATTTTCATGCATATATGTAATGTATTTTGATAGTGTCACCCCTAAATACCCTCTTTTATCTCCCTTCCATTAATTCCTTTCTTCTTTACCTTAATCCAAATCTTACTTTCATGCCTTTTTAAAAATCCAGTTGAGTTAATTAGGGTTACTTGTATGAGAAGATGGTATTTTTATAAGCATGATGATAAACCTTTTTTTGCATGTCATGTGTTTAGAGACATACATTTTGGTGTTAAAAAGTTCAAAACCAGATGTCTTGACACAAGATTTAGTTATTATAGTTATTATAGTTTATTATTGTGGTATGTGGGGAGCATGTACATTTGTATGCATTGTATGCCAATGTATGCAGGTGCATGTGCACTTGTGTGTGCATTCATTTGGAGGTCAGCAGTTGATATTGGGTATCTTCTTCTCTCATTCTTTACCTTATTTTTAAGGCAAGATCTCTGATTGAACTCAGAGCTCACTGACTCAGCTAGACATGCTAGCCAGTAAGCTCTAGAGAATATTGTGTCTCTACCATCTAAACATTGGTATTACAGGCATGTGCCACTGTACCTGGCATTTTACATGGGTGGTAGGGTTTCAAATTCAGGTGCTTTTATTTATGTTGCACCCACTTTACTGGTTGAGCTATTTCCTCAGCCATCAATTTCTGTAGTTAACCTACTTAAGTAGTCAGTGTAGCTCATGGACAGTACAAGCTTGAATCCCAACCCCCCCTCCTCCCCCGGAGATGCAGAGAAGGTCAGGAAAATGCTGGACTAGGGACTAGAAGACAGAATGATAGAGGACAGTGCAATTTGTTGTTTTCCTTTGTAATCTTTCCTTTGTAATCTTTTTTTTCCTGTATTCCTTATAATATGCCAGTTTTTCCATTCTACAGATCAACCTCTCTATTTCTACCATCTCGCAAGTCCCTCCTGCTGTTTACCCCTCTAAAATAGCACCCCAACTAAGAGTCCTAGGGTTCCAGAAGGCTTTCTCCTACCTCCAGCCTGCCTTAGCTCCTTGCTGTTTGAAGGGACTTGATTGAACTAATTCACACCAGTGTATAAAGAAGTGATATCTGACTCACTGAGGAGCTGCACTTTTAACAGGCTTCTTGTTAGCAAATGAACCTGTAATCACTGAGATTGCTGTAGTAGTGCAGAGCCAACAATGGGGTGGGTGGGGGAGTGTTGGAGAAAAGGGAGTTTCACAGCAGGAGAAGATATTCTGTGTCTGGGAAAGCCTTGCCTAAGAGCTTTTCTTTGTTTCCTTTTCTTAAACTCCTTCCCTCAAATTCTTCCTGTATATCATGCATAGATTTACTATATGCTACAAGCTGTGTAATTTTTAATAGCTACATGGCAGCTCTGGGTAAGGTGGTACAGTTATGCAATTGTGTACAAATCTGAGGCCACCTATAATGGGAAATTGGGCTGAATAGGAAAAGGAGCTTTTGTGGATTACAAATACTGAAGTGTTACCCTCAGTCTTAGTATATGATGAGTCAGAAGAGAACCACATTTGTAGATTGCGTAAGTCATTGTCATCTTCTTTTAACTGTCTGATTGTTCTCTGTGGCTCTCAGTAGCCTTTGTCTCTTGTATTCTCAGCTATCTTATAAACCCTTCTATAGTATGAATCCATGTCCACAAAGTCAAATAAAATCTTAGAAAAACTCTGAGACTACATTTTATGATATTTGTTTTTAGTGGTGAAAGCTTCTAATATTAGCAAAATTTCAAGAACACATTAGAAGATTACATTTTTCCTTTTAAGTGAAAGCTTCTAGTCCTTCCAACTGTCTCTTAGAACATGTCAAAGACAATGGCTAATGATCTGCATGAGTTAGCCCTCCCACTCCCAAGCTCATGCATGTTTACCAGTTTGCAAACAGGCTCTTCCCTTGGGAAACCCTTTTGTATTTTTTAATGTTGTTCATTGTATTCGTACCCTTTATATTTGTTTCCTGCCAGTCTGTGTAAAAGGGAAGATGAGTGGGTGTGGAGACAGATATTTGAGACACTTCCTTTTTATATTAATATTTTATGTGCAATATGCATATGTATATATGTGCTCATATGTGTGTATGTGTATGCACAGATATCTGTGTGCGTGTGTGTGTGTGTGTGCGCACGTGTGCGTGTGTGTGTATGAGCATGTGCTTACTCATTTGTGTGGTACCCTGCTAATGAGGCATGGAGGAA
>PVHP010018509.1:19198-33158 GCA_004024765.1 Zapus hudsonius
TGAGTCTGGCAGGCTTCTGGGACAGTCTCCTTCCGATAAGGAAGTTGAGGCAAAGTCCAGGGGCCCCTGTAAATCTTAGCAATCCTGAAAACTCCAAAGCCCCTAGGCAGGCCACAGCTGTCCCCAAGATAAGATAAGCAGATCAAAGCCTAACTTATTCCAACTGCAAATAACAAACCTAAAGGTTTCATTTCCTCTGCTAACATCACCATTCTATCCATGTAAAGAGTCACGTAGCCCCCTCAATTTATCTATGTAAATTAGGATACTGACCCCTACCAATCGAGCTCATGAGATGCCCACAGATCTTGCTTCCTATGACTTTTCCCTATATAAACAGCTGCAATCTATCAATAAAATGAGAATTGCCCACTGCCGCATTCTCCCGAGGGTCTCATCTCTCATTCGGCTCACGGCTGTTCCAAGCCGCTGCTCACCCAGCTCCCGTGGAGTTGATGCGCGCTGCAACCCCCTAAGTAACCCACGGACCCAGAATTTGAAGGCCAGAGGTTGACATTGGGTGCTTTCCTCAATAACTTTCCACTTTAATTGCTGAGGCAGGAGTCTAACTTGAACTTAAACTTCACCAGTTTAGCTAGTCTATCTCGCCAGCTTGCCCTGAGCTTCCTGTCTCTATCTCTAGAGCATTGGGTTCACAGGAGGGCCATTATGCCTGCCTAGCAGATACATGTGTACTGGCGAATCCAAAATTTGTTCCTCATGTTTCATGCAGCAAGCATTTTTTTTTCCACTGAGCCATTTCCCCAGCCTCTGAGACACTTTCCTAAGCCCAAATTCTGTAATTAGAATAGGTTTCATAGGTTTTTCTTCATTTTGAAAGGTAACGGATCTTGTTAGCATTATGCGGTCCTGTGTTTCATTTGTATACTTTATTCTTTTTTTATTGGGATCTATTCATTTTTTGTAGAGTTAAGTTTCATAGAGAAAATTCTTTCAGGTATGCTCTTTGACCATATATATCCTCATAGTCCCCTTATCCCCACTTTCCCTCTTCCCTCCTGTTTGTTTCCTCCTTTCTTCCAGCCTTCCTTCTGCTTATATACTTTACTCCTGACTGTTCACCACACATTAGTGTTATTGGGTGCTGGTGATGTGCAGTGGCTTGTTCGGTTGAATTCAGTATTTTACATTTTTCTCTGTCTAGTTGGAAATTGATTGCCAATACTGGATTTTGTAATTTATTTTTTAATTATAACTGATACAATAATTTAATAGGATCTGACCATCCACAGAATAGGCTTTTATCCTTTTTAACTACCAGTCTATGGAAATGACATTTTTAGGAGATGGAAGTTTATTTTTCAGTATTCATTGGCCTTAGTGGTAACAAACAAATAAAACACTTTTTTTTAACTCTCTGTCAAATTCTATCTTTACTTAGAAAAGAGATTACTGGCACTTCTCTTTCTTTCTCTAGCAAAGTGTCTCCCTTGCTCAGGATGGTTCAGCAGTTATTCACTGACCACGTCTCCCTCCATATCCATCTGACCTATGGTTGTATATGTACTGTGCTGAACATCCTGCCAGGTAGGCAGAACGCTTTCAAAGCTTCAAAAGTAACCACTTAAAGCATACTTAGGTGTTGTATTCTTATTTTTCTCATTTGATTTATATTCATATAAATGTTTAGTTTTGGAAGGATATGGCCCTTTAATGGTTTCTTGTTTAAATCTCATCAGATAAGTGGGTCTTGACATAGAAAGGGGAAGAACTTACCTCTGAAGACTTGATTTCACTTTTGATTGGGTTGACACTGAGATAAGTATCATGAAGGGTATCTAAAAACATTCACAACACACATATATGTGTATTTATCTCAAAGAAGGCATAGAATAATTATAATCCAAAGAGATAGTAGCTATATTACTCAGGACAATAGAACCAACATCCATATCTACCAAGAGGTATGTGTGGGATGGTTACAGGGAATTCTGGAACATTTAATCATGGCTAGAATTTGCTTGGCAGATAAGCAGAACAGGGCATTCCCAGTGGAAGTATATGTGAAACTAATGAGAAATGAGAGACTGGCATGTTTGAGGTCTATGCCAAGAAGTTGCTGATTGATACATGAAAGGGAACTGTCATGGTTTGATCCAGGTGTCCCCCACAAACAAATGAATGTGTTCTGATAGATCGATCCTCAGCTGATGGCAGTTTGGGTTTTACAACCTCGATGAAGCTGTGTTGTCAGGGGTGGGCTTATGGGGTTATAAGCCAGCTTCCCATTGCCAGTTTGGAACACCTTCCTGCCGCTGTTTGCAGTGCTGTGGCAGAGGTGATGTCCAGCCCTCTGCTCATGCCATCGTTTTCCCTGCCAGGATGGAGTCTCCCCATGAGTCCATAAGCCAAATAAACCCATTCCTCCACAAGCCGCTTTTGTTTGGGTTCTTTCTGCGCAGCCACTAGAAAGCTGACTGCAACAGGAACTCTGTGAATGGCATTAGGAGGGTATTAATGGCATAGGTATAGGTTGATTATTTTGCAATCTTTGTCCTATATCTGTAGTATAGTTTCTATAAGTGCTTCCTATTTCAGTATGATCATTATGTGAAAACCTATTTTTTGGGTGGTGATCATATGAGAAGTCATGTTTATACTTTGTTCCTAAAATAAAGATAACAATATATCAGTGCTTAATAAACACTGCATTTGTTGTCAGGAGACCTGGATTCTTGTTTTCCTTTTATCTCAGCACCCAATACACAGATATGTCATGAAAATGAAAATTTGCTTTTTCATTAGTAAAATGTGAACATTAATTCCTGAATTGCCTAAGCCAAAATCTGGCTAAGGATGAGAATCAATATGGAAGAGTTAACTCGAATTTAATCCTTTTTTTTCGTTGAAATTCTGATGGTTGAAATGAAGCTGACATTTAAAACAAGTATAATATCTTGGAGGGTATGTGGATATGAAAATTAGGTTGAAAAGTAAATGACAAATGGGAACAATCTTACTTCCTTCCTGATCTAATTAGGCCTGCCTTTGTGTCATTGGGTTTTCATTTAGCTCATTTTTATTTTTTTTTCAAACTAATGTAAAGAATTAAACTAACCAATATGCTAGTATGAATATTCAAATCATTTTATATTCTCATTGTAACTATTAAGTAGCAATTTATCTACTATTTAAGTAAGTAAAATATGTTTATTCCTTAGTTAACTTTGACTAATTAATATGTTAAGTAGTACAAATTACTCATGAGCTATATTCTCCACCATTGATTTGCTATGTAGTTATATGAATTTTGTTCTAGTCTAATTATATATTAGAGGTTTCTCACTCATTTGGTTAGCATTAGGAGGTCATGAAACCCTTCTCTGGAAGCCTACTTTGCCACTTTTTTCCTAATCCAGTGAAAGTAGCAGTTATTAGTTACAGCAAAAGACATTCTTTCCTTTAACTCCATCTCCTCCATCAGGTTGAATGGTAATATCACTGAAATTTGATAATTCAGTTGAAACATGAACTTCTGAACTATAGGAATATAACTATTATTAGTATAAATATCCTAACCAACCCTTCTTTAGAATACAGACCCTTAAGGATATGACATCCATATTTCAATACTGCTGAAAACATCACTAACCCCTGATCTGAACTCTCTTAAGTACATCAGAAGAGAGTTTTGTAGTGAATGAGATTAGATAATGATATTTAAAATGGAATATAACCATGTTAGACTAACTGACACCTGCCATCACAATCACTAATATTATGGGACACTTATAAGTAACTTTAACTCAGAGTTCTCTTACCTCCCTTTCTCCTTCTACAAGTTTGAGATGAACTGGTTATTTGAAGTAGAATACAATAACCATTCTAGCACAGTATTTTTAAATTAATACCTTTATTATGAATAATTATATACATTGTATGAACAAATCTTATGATGGTGTCCCCATTTCCCTCCTCTCTAACCCCTACCCAATGGGGTCCCTACTTAGTCCATATGCTGGAATAGGCCATGGGGTAGGGGGTCATGAATTGCACCACCTTTTGAAATTATTGCAAGAATCCTCTTAACTCATTTTAACATAACCCATTTAGTATAATGAAAAGATTTTTTATTGTGTATGCAAATGAAAGAATCATAGGTTTTGCATCATTACATAAATCTAAGATATTGTGCTGACATAAAAAGTGTAAGAAAAAGCTGAATACTAAATGCCAAAAACCAATAAAAGCTTGATTGCATACTGTTTCACACTGAGTGTAATAGGATGTGGTTCCATAGGTGAGAACATTAAATATTCACACACCTAAGGACACATTTCTCAGATACACCTTCTTGCTCTAGATTAATTTCTTAGCAGATACTTTAACCTTTTGAAAATAATACTCTCTTCTTACACTTATATTTTCTCCTTTAATAGCACATCCTTGGAGATTCTAAATGTCAATCAAATCACTTATCTCAATCCTCATGTCTCTCTGTGGTCATCATGGATTCCTTTAGTTTATTGTATAGTGTGGTAGTTTTGAATAGATGCCTCACAATAGAATTTATTATAATTGTGTTTATTATAATTGTGAATTGTTTCCAGCCTTCTGGCTGGAGGAGGTGTCACTTTAACCTGACTTCCTGGGGTCTTGCCCTGAGGTATTTCTAAATTGGATGCAAAATTCTAGGGATACATATGCAAAACAGCATCTGGAATCCAAACCTGGCAGTTCTGCTGTTTTGTGAGTTACAGTGACACAGTGTGCTTGCTTGCTTCTGGAGGAGCTGTTTCTGTCTCTGCTTGGATCTGTGAAAAAGGGCCAGCCTTTTTCCTTAACTTCCCCTGCATCTGTTACATCAATAAATACTTTCCTCCACAAAATTGTGCCTGGTTTGGAGATTCATCCCAGCGGCATGTGGCTGACTACGACAGATAACTTCAAGTGAATTATTTCAGTTTATTGCATACCTTCAGGTGAATTATTTGTTTATTGCAAGTAGTAAAAGCAGTCACCATTTCCCCCACTTATAGCTCTATGTCTTCCAAAGCTAACTTATCCATCTTTCAGTCATTCTTTCTGCATCCCTTTCTCATCAATTCTCTTTAAGCACTGGTACATATCAATGCAGAGTTGTTGACCACTGTGAGTTCATATCTCTTTTACATTTTTATTTGCCTTTTGAGGCTTGGGAATGGTGAGAGAAGTTATTAAAATGAGTACATATTGTGAAGCTTGGGAAGGTGGCCTTTATTGTGCTTCCTTTTCCTCACGCTCCAATCTCTGCCTCTAGTGACCTAGTCATTATTCTGTTTCACATACTAGGCATAGGATCAAAGTGATTTCTTGGACACTTTATGCTAAGAATTAGGAACAATGCATAATCCCTGCAATGAAGGAATGCTAAGAAAATATAAAGTCAAATAAAGTCAAATCTTTTCTAGATTCAGTCTCAAATTCTATTGTAATATCTTGGCCCTAAACTACTAAAACTCCTATACAACACCTTGTCCTGTTAGAGTGCTTAGCTATCTGAAGCTTTCACCAGAAACTTCCTGAGCAAGAGAATTATGTATTATTCATCTTTATATTTCTCTTTTTATAAATTATATCTTTATTATCCATATTTAAATACACTGGATGAGCAAATAATGTGTTGGTGTCCTCAATTCCCCAATTTCCCTCTTCCCTGTCCCAAATCAGCTGGATATCCTTCTCCATGGGCAAACTGGATCAGTCCATGGGGTAGGGGATTATGGATAGCCTAGGAGTCAACCTGATTGTACTACCCTTTTTTATGTTGTTACTAAGGGGGGCCATGTCTCTGAATATTATCCTCCACCATGGCTCTTATAATCTTTCGGCCCCCTCTTTGGCTCATTTCCCTGAGTCATGGTGGGTGAGTATTAAGGTTGCTTTATTGCTGAGGTCTTAGTGGCCTCTGTACTTTTGCTTTAGGTTGAGTTGAAAATCGTTGTTGTCTGTCTCACTGGCTTATCCTGGGTTGACTGATTGGATGTGGTTATAGGTCTCTTGTGTATCCCAGCATTTTCTGTGATGTTCCATGTGGATCCTCCACAGTAGGTCTGGGGTGGCTCATCTCTTGCCAGGATATCAGCTATCAGTCAGAGGCTCCTTGGTAGGGTTGGAAAGACCACAGCTCTCTTGATGTCTTCTGAAAAATACAATCTCCATCAGAGAGTGAGATCAGTATAGGTTAACTAAGATACACATTTCTGAATTGGCTAGATTCTATTGTGAGTAGCCTCTTTGTAAATCACTTGTAAAGTGAATTTCTCTTTGGGGGCCCAAGATTTTGGTTCACATTGCATTTCATCTTGAGTCTCCAATTCCAGTCAAGGGCTCCCTGTCACTGAGTGGATTACTTGGCCAAATTAAAAGCTGTTGATTGCCTCCCCTAGGCTTTGGAGCCTCCATTGAACAAGTGTTAGTGTCTTGGCTCGCTGTTCTCTCCCAGTAGGAAGTGTTCAGCCTATTCATGGTGGCAGACTGCGTTTCGTATCAGTGGTCTCAATTTACTCCAACTATCATTGACCAGCTTCCCCTGGCAGCTTATGCAGGGTCTTCCACCACTGGACTAACTACCATCTGGGGAATGGTTACCTTTCTGGACCTTACAGGGTCTCTTGTTGCTGATAGATGGCTTTCTGTGGTTTCTTCAGCAACAGGATCATACCTCAGGTCATCAGGGATGGGTATTCAAGAGCTTTGACAGAATCCTGTTTTGTTTTTTGGACCTCATGGGTCACTTTGCTCAGTGAGGGAAGGAGACAATGACTGGGGCCAGGAGTTGCAGGACTGATCAATTTTCATGAGTTTAGACTCTCTCCCCTTCTATTCATGGCCCCTCTTACCAGATGATGCCCACTACTTGCCTATTAGGTTATAGTATGCAAGTGAGGATTTTATGATTTCAAGTTATTATTGGTTTAACTTCATGTTTAAAGCATCCCCTGTCCCCCATTCCTTACCACTGTTTCACAAAATGTCACTTCTCCCAACTGCTCTTCTTCTTCTTCTTCTTTTTTTTTTCAGGGTACAATCTCACTTTAATTGACCTGGAATTTATTTGGTACTCCCAGGATGGCCTTGAACTCACAGTGTTCCTCCTACCTTGTGCCTCCTGAGTATTGGGATTAAAGGCCTGCACCACCACACCCAGCTCATTTTTATATTTCTATTTCCAAGCACAGTACTTAACATACTCATTCCAAAAACAAGATTAAAAAAAATACTATCTGCTTAGTTTACATCACATGTAGTTTTAATTCAGAAGGGGGACTTAGAAGCACTATTGTTATTGGTGATTAAAGGTGGGAAATGCATAGATACAAGATAAGTATGTGTTTTTGAAATAGCTTTTTATCAAAAGGGGATTATATTCCTGGAAATTGATAAAGAAAAAAAATGTTAAGATTAAATGACTGTCTATATGGGCAAGAGGGAGGAAAATTCCAAGGTGATGAATATGAAAATTACACGACAAATAACTGGAGAGGCACCTTTGAAAAAGGTATCTTTCAGGTAATATACGTTTTCCTAAATCAGTCCTCCTGGTATGGCTATTTGTCTCATCCCACCTCTGCAAAGATGAATTTTTTTCTGTTTTGTTTCCTGGAACTAAGGTCAGAATCCATCTGGTTCTCATTTTCTAAACTGATCAGGAGTTCTGATATTAAATATAAATAGTTCAACCATGCTGACTGTAATTCTTATCAAGTACATAGGCTTGTAGAATAGAAAAGTCTTGTTTCTCCTCCCTGGAGCTACAAGCCAGCGCTATACCAAACAGATGCACTGGGGTGCGCTACTGTGTAGCAGAGTCTAGCTGTGGCATCACAGCTCTTAACTTTAAAACTCCAGAGAATTTGATGAGAGAGGGATCCACAAGAACATGACAAATGATGAGAGTTCAAACCTTAAGAGAAAAATGGACTTACTGGTAAGAGGCCTTTCTTTTCCTTTCTTTACTACTGCTACTTAATTATTAAAATAGGAAGCCTGTTATTTTGAGATGTGGCTGTGAAGTGGTATAAAAAATCAATTTTATATGTATTGTAGAATTCAGGAGACATATTGGTAACCATGTAAAAATCATAGAGAGCTTGTATAGAGCGTGATTTTTATCAAAACCTCTAAGGAAATTTTATTTTACTTCAGACAATAGAATGGATTTATTCCTGTAGCTTAAATGTAATACAGGTTGAGAAATATGTTATATATTTTAAAAGTTAAAATAAAGAATAGTGACTTGTGTATAAATACTTAATTTTGCCTAGTTACCAGAAGGTGGCACACCAGATTCTTCTTATATACACAAAGAAAAGAAATAATATTAGTAGGAATATAAAATAACCTGCATTTAAAGATATTTTAAAGTATTATAAGCAAAGAAATAATATCATTGTTATATTCTTGACAAGGCTTAATACTAAAACAGGATAAATGTGAATTTAGCCTATTGTGCCTTTTTATTGTCCAATAGTATTTATATGTATAGCATTTTAGAAGTATTACATTTCTTAATGCTGTCCTGAATTTATCCTTTTTGAAAAGAAATAAAATACTCCTTGAGCACCTTTTTTAAAGAAGTCATTGGATTTCAGAGAATATTTTATATAAGGTCTTTGTCAAGGTCCTTCTAAAGATACTCTTAGACTATGACTTTGTTTAGTTCTGACTTTAATAATGCTTGTGAGATGACCCAGAAAAAAAAATCCAGACAGTTTATTTTGAAGAAAACAATAGGAGAGGCTGATGTTTACTTTCTATAAGCTAATAACATCAGTGAAATAAATGCAAATTAGTTGTACATTGTCTTTGAGCTCCTGAGACATATGCCTGCATTGTGTGTAATTTTTCAGAGAGTTTCCTATTGGCAACATACAGTGCAGTGCTTCTGTAGTAGTCTCTATTTTTAAAACTGCATTCGTGAGGCACCAGCAGAAGTATGTCTGTCCAGTGTTGTCTTTTAGAGTTATAGCTCAAAGGAGCTAGCTGTATGACAGAACTTATTTGTGTTTAGGAGATAATACATCTATTTCTATATTTTTATTAATTACAAGCATTGTGGAAATAAGAAAAATGGTAGTAAATGAACCTAGAAGAACATTAGCCATCTGTTCTCTGGAAGCTTGGAACGTGTGTCATTTGCTTTCAGGTTTTTAATGGCAAAGCATTCTGTCAGCAAAGAACTGACTTTTAGGCTTAAAAACCTAGAAAATGCAATTTGTTCTAAGGGCCCAATGTAAATATGGGAAAAGTGCTTCCTTGTGCTTAGATTTGATTAGTCTTGTAGATCAGGTGAAAATAAATATTCTTAATATCAATCTTTATTCTAGAGTTTCTGAAATGTTAAGAGAGCTTCTAAAAACATGGAATGTAATGAGTTTCTAGGTAATATTATGTAAAGTTAATAAATAGTTTTAAATTGTTTTATGTGCCCTTAACTGTTCCGTTATTTATAAATATGGCTTATAAATTGTTTTCTAAAATGCTTTCAGGTTACAGATTGAGAAGTTTAAACCAAACACTGTAAAGCCACAATTAACCTGATTATTTTTTGCACTCCACTTTCAGGAGACGGAGGCAATTGTTTTTAAAACAAGCTGATTTCAAGGATATATTCAAAAAATCAACTTCAGGGTATGTCCAAGGGTCTGCATTTTTCCTGTGCCTGTTTTGTTTTAATGAGAATTTATTTTGATAAGAGAGACCCTGACATATTATAAAATATTCAGTTATCCAGTAAACTTTCATTGATGTCCATGGTACTATTTTTAAGAAATTTGTCAAAAGCCTCACACATCGCTGTATTTTGCTTTATATTTTCCAGTGTGCTTTTAGAAACATAAATTCATTTGGCTTTTGTATCATTTATGTGAGATAAACATGGAATGTAGCATTTCCTGTAGTTTACAGATGAGTACAAGTAACACTGGAGGTCATTAAGCTAATTAGTGACAGAGCTGTAAACAGACCCTAGGTTTGGACTCTTTTATGTTCTTCCTTATGGGCAGTGTTTGTTGAAACAAGTTTTGAACACTTGAACCTGTACTGCACAGTCAATATAATTTAAGCTACACTTGTTTTCTAATACCTGCACCTCATAGTTTTCTACTTTTCATCTTTGTCAATCTGCCTCTGTGCTTATCTGTCTGTCAGCTGTACACCTTCATTTCAGACTTCCAGATCTGTAAAAATCTGAAGTATGGGGTGGCAAGGTAGTGGTTGTGGACATTTTGGTATGATAACTGGTGTAAACAGTCAATGCTGATGTTCTAAGAAAGGACAGTGACTGAGAGACTAAACAGAATGTCACTGCATCATGTATGTTCTATAAATCTACACATTCAAATCTAATGAATCTCAGTGGTTCAACAAACAGGGTTGGGGAATGGGGAGAGGAAGCATAAAAGTAGAAGAGGGACTACCTGAGAAGAGGTTCAGTGAGAAGAAGAGGGGGAAGGGGGAAAGAGAAGGTAATGGGAGCTGATTAATGTAAAAATAAAATAAAAAATGTTGCTATTGTGCTGTTATCTTGTGTAGACTTTAAAGTAGTCTTTCCCCAAGTCTAGTAGACCCTGTGTGATAGTCAGAGTGCTGGTTTAAAATGCTAGTATGGATCCCTACCTACAGACATTGACAATTTATTCGCTTTATATGATTCTTAGCACACTAATGTTTGAGTGCATCCGCCTTAAAGGTATAAAACTTTTCTTTATTGGCTCCCGCAGAACCAATAAAAGTGTGTCTTCCCTTCGCAGCATCCATGCTTATGGGAAAGCATATCAACTAGGGCAGTGTGTGAACGACCAGGCAAGGCCTAGGAATGAAAGATTGTACACATTTCTGTATCTGAAGCATATTGCAATAGCTTTTATGTATTTTTAAAGGTTGTGGTGTAATTTAGAAAAACATATCCATGTTAGTGTCGAAGAAGGTCTAAGGCAAAAAAAATTTCCATGAAAAGGCAAAACATAAGTATTGATATTTTAATAGCTAACTTCTTCCAAATATTTTACTTTAAAATGATTTTTTAAAAGAATGTATCTAAAATCAAGCTATCTAGAAGACTGTAATCAAATTTTACTGTGCCATGATATTCTCATTTGGGTTTTGTTTGTGATTTTCCAGTCTCAGCAATTAGATTGTAAGCAATTTGCAGCCAGGATACATGTGCTCTTTTGTGTATTTGTAAAATCTAGCAAAGTTGTAAGTAGTCAGTACTTCTTGATGACTGAACTAATTTTGCATGCAGCTTCTCTCAATGAGTTTGGGCATAGTGAACTGATTTTGATACATGTGACATATATGGAATTCATGTTATCCATAATGGCTAATCTACTGAAGAGGGTCTCCTCTGAAACATATACTTCATTTGGCATATGAGAGTACATGGTACCAGTTAGTAACATTGTTAATGCTTTTCTTTGCTTAGAGTAGCAGCATAAACTCATTCCTGCTGCTACTTCTCCCATTTGGAATACAAATTGTATTGTTCTTTACGGATATAACTCACACAAAAAAATCAGTGTGTCTGGTAACCTACAAACATAAATATTTTTGCTTAATGTCTAAACAATATCATATGAATTTAAACAAAATAGCAAGGCTCTATAATGGAAAACTGATTAAAAATACTCAGTAGTGTCTCAGATGTAGATCAAGCTGAATAAGAAATGAATGAATAAATACATACTAGCTAAAGGGAAAACTGATTATATAAAGCATATATTTAATTTTGAAGACATGAAGTAATTCTTAATGTGCTAGTTGATGTAGCCAGACTTAGCAATGCAATTAGCAAGCAAAAATTTAAATTACCTTCAGTTTAAACTTATGGTCAATCTAGAAGATGAATTCAGTTTTAATTTAAAATTTCATTTAGTTAATAATATGACATGAAATAAAGGAAAAGAAATGCTTTACCTCCACCCCACTGAAAAGCCTTTGAATCAAATAGTAAAGTTAGGTACAACAACAAATAATGCTTTTATTTGAATGCAACAAATGAGCACTTTTTAAATACAGATGTGATTTTTATTAAATTGTTTGCAGGAATAGTAACTTTAAATTATGTAGGTTTCAGCTGGATCAACACCATATATTTGACACATTTCTGCACAAATGTTTATGTATCCTTTACCTATTGTGGATAACTCAAAATCTCAGAGAGAATGCTAAATTAGTAAATGAGAAAATCTAAAATAGTGGAGAAAATGTAGGCATTGACTAGATGGCTGAGTCTTTAGTGTGTTTCCATAGTAGGCAAATGCTGTGAATGGGAACTACCCCTTTGGGATAACTATCAGGCTTCATGTTATAGCACTGGACCACTCGGTTCAAGTTTAGGATTGCTTTTAAGTGTAAGATTGTTTCTCATTCATTATACATTTGAACTTCTTTTTCCTTTATTGTCCGTATTTAGATACACTGAATGGACCAATAATGAGTCGGTATCCCCATTTCCCCAAATTCCCTCTTCCCTATCCCCAATTGGCTGTATATCCTTCTCCATGGGCAGTCTGGATCAGTCCATGGGGTAGGGGGTTATGAATAGCCCAGGAGTCAACCCGGTTCCAATCCCCTTTGTATGTTGTTACTGAGGGGGGCAATGTCTCTGGATATTCTCCTCCACCATGGCTCTTACAATCCTTCCACCCCCTCTTCCGCTCAGTTACCTGAGTCCTGGTGGGTGAGTACTAAGGCTGTTTTGTTGTTGATTTCTTAGGGGACTCTGTACTTCTGCTTTAGGTTGTGTTGAAAATATTGGTATCTTTAGTCAACACAGGAAAAGCCATATACATTTGAACTTTTTAAAAAAATATATTTTATTTATTTATTACAGAGAGAGAGAGAGAGAGAGAGAGAGAGAGAGAGAGAGAGAGAGAGAGAGAGAATGGGCACAGCACGAACTCCAGACACATACACCCTTTTGTGCTTCTGGCTTTATATGGGCACTGAGGAATCGAACTCGGGTCCTTCTGAATTGCAGACAAATGCCTTAACCGCTAAGCCATCTCTTCAGCACCATTTGAACTTTTTATATTCATTTGCTTACTTGTCTATTTAGAGACCTGGTCTTGCTATGTAGCCAAGCTGACCTCAAGGTCACAATCACACTGCCTCAGGTTCCCAAAAGCTAAGATTATGAGCATGTGACACTATGCCCAGATAACCTATTTATTGTTAGGTAGTAATGTTTATCATTGATATGTGTACATGAAATTTATAGTTTAAATGATTACTCTAGAGAATGGTAAAAAAAAACTACAGCATGAGTATATATAGGTCCTTTTATATGGAAATTTTTCATACTGTTATATATTTTTAGTGAATCACTAGGATTAACTTTCCATGAAATAGTTTACTGCTGGTTTTCCAAATATTGTTGTGGTTACCCTGGAAGTATTTGTAATCAAATTCACAAATCAGTGGGGAACAGATTGGACAACTAACTTCACTTTTAGTCAGGACATGCCTCAGAGACTTACTCTACATCCTATTATGGCTTACCACTACCTTCCACCTCTTCACAAACTAACCTACCAGTTGGGAATCAGGCCTTCAATTGATGTGCCTGTGGTGTGTGTGTGTGGGGTGGCAATACTTCATACTTAAACTATAAACATATCTACATAGCGTATTTTCACATTAAGAATTTATAGCCTAAAATTACCACAATTAACAATTGCTATTCCTCTTTTATAAACTGTGCTTTTAGTAGTAGAAAATTTAGCAATGATATTTTAAAAGTGCTGGGGGATTCAGAGACAGAAGGATCTCTGGAGCTTGCTGGCCAGCCAGTTTAGCCTAATTGGTGAACTCCAGTCAAATGAGAGATTTTATCACAAAAGAGTTGGACAGCATTCCTGAGGATAACATCAGAGGTTGTCCTCTGCTCTCTATGCACATATGTATCCAAATATATAGGAACAGACAGATAGACACACACACGCACACACACACA
>PVHP010018510.1:0-33062 GCA_004024765.1 Zapus hudsonius
CCCCCCCCCCCCCCCCCCCCCCCCCCCCCCCCCCCCCCCCCCCCCCCCCCCCCCCCCCCCCAGGCATTCACTCAGCACTTCCTGGCTAGAGAGGAAACCTGCTCAAAGCACTCAGTCCAGAGATACAAGAGTGTAGTTGTTGTTGCTCAGGCGATAAAACAAAATTCAGAGCTTGGAAAATGCAGCTTCCCTCTCAGGATGAGAGGCCCCTTCCTTTCCTGCCTTTGTTCACTCTCAGGCCTGGGTTCCATGGAATTGCCCCTCGAAAGACTCTGCCTTTGGTCTGCTTCCTGCTTTTCTTTACTGCCTTCTTTTACTCTGTGAAAGTGTGTGAGGCTCCTTTCCAGGCGTTCCAAGGCTCTAGGGCCCCTGCTGGTGGACAGAGCATTTGCTTCCAGTGGCCGCTGTGGTTTGCAAAGCCCCTGAGAGCCTTTCCCAGTCTAGCTAGTATAATCGCAGGACATGAGCTCAATGCGAAGTTCATGCAGATGAGGAATACAATTTCAGTATAATGTGTAATAGTTGTTTCTCGTACCGTTGGAGACCTCTTGTACTGATGGAAAGGTTATTTGTTGTTTATCTGAAATTTCAACTTAATCCAGCTCCCTGTGTGTTATCTGACAATCCTATGCTTGGAGTATCTTTTGGTGTTTGTGTGTCAACCAGCTTTATGTTATAGCAACAGATACCCTCATAATCAAGTCATAAATAGAAAAAAAATTGATTTTGGTTCACAGATTCCAAGCTTTCAGTCTACTGTTGGTTGATTCTGCTGCTTTGAGGCTATGGGGTTCATCCTGGTGGGCGCATACTCCTGAGTATAATGGTTGACTTCATAGGGAGGAGGAGGAAGGGGCAGGGTACTACTCTCCCTTTCAAGGTCACGACCTCCTGTGACCTGAAGACCTCCCTCAACTTCTGAACTAGGGACCAGGCCTTTCATACGTGGGCCTCTGAGGATATTCTACACCCACAGCAATGTGTGTAGTTGACAGTTCTGTAGTTAGTGCTGGAGAAACCCTGTGGCTGACTGATTTGTTTTTAAACTTAAAAGATTATTTATTTTGTAAGTAGAAAGAGACAGAGAGGGAGAGACTGGGCACACCTGGGCCTCCAGTCACTGCAAACAAACTCCAGATGCTTGTGCCTCTTTGTTCATCTGGCTTTATGTGGGTGCAGGGGAACTGAACCCAGGTCATTAGACTTTGCAGGCAAGCACCTTAACCGCTGAGCCAGCTCTCCAGCCCTGATTTTTCTTTCTCATTTTGTAGGGAACACACTGCCCAAGACAAATGTAGCCAAGCACTCTTGGGTTTCTTCTAGGCTCCTTCCATCTCTATCTAGCCTTGTTCTGGGAGCCTCACCTGATTGCTACAGGGTGGGTGGAGGTGTGAATCATCAGCATTCCCTCTTAGGTACCCCAAAAGTTGCTTCCTTTAGGGTCCATCAGCATCTTTATCATAGGTGGATGTGGGTCCAGGACTGACAGCCAAGAGAGGTTGATGACGTCCTTTTGTCCGGCAATGAATTTATTTTTCATTTTAAGGCAGCTTGGGAGTGATAAAAATGTAAAGCTAAGTGGCAGACAGTTAAAAGAAACAAAAGAGAAGAGGCTGAGAAGGTGGGGTGTTGCCTTGTGGTGAAATGGATTTTCTGTTTAACTGAGGGTTAAGTAGAAAACTCATTTTGATCCAACCTCTGTTCTTGCCAATCTTTCTAAAATGTATTAGCCTGGTCCCTGGCTTTCCTAAGTGCACCTTAATGACCATAATTGAATCTCCCTGCCGGCGGAGGTTCTTGGCGGGGTGGCAGGAGCCCTGCTGGAAATGTCAGCCTCCGCTATGGGGGCCAGGACTGAGCTGGAGGAAGCTGTGGGTGTTGTCAATATGCCCTGTGGTTGCCCTGCACATGCCCGCCATGGCATTCTGTCTGCTCGCTGTCCCAGGCCAGGGCTTCCTTAACACCCTTCCCTTGAAACATCTGTGTGGGCATGGGAAATGGGGTTCCTTAGGACCTCTGTGGAGCTGGGGAGATGACTTGGTAAAGCGCTTGCCTCACAAACACAAGGACCTGAGTTTTATCTCCAGTTCCCAATTAAAATGATTAAAATGTTAGTCACAGTGGTATATATCAATAATCCCAGCACTACACAGGTAGAGACAGACAGATTTCTGGGGCTCACTGCTCAGCCAGTCTAGCCTAATTTGTGAGGTGTAAGCCAATGAGAGACCCTGCTTTTCAATAAAGGTAGGATGAAGATTGAAGAATGATACACAGTTGTCCCCTGGCCTCCACATGCACACACACATACATGTATGTGCACCTGCACATGAGAACACACAAACACACACAAGCGAATCATAGCGTAACTTGTCTCCTAGGACCACCATGAGAATTCAAAGAAAGGGAGCTTGACCCTGGCCAAGTGTCTTGTCTGTTTGGCATTGTCACTTTAGGACTTGGTAAAGGGATCTCAGGTCCCCAAGCTACTCTGGGTTGGGCTCACATTGTGAGTCTGTAGCAGGGGGGAGGGGGGGGGCTTTGAGTCTGCATTGCCAGCCTGGGGAGCAAGCAGACCAGTTTCCTGCTGCTGGCTGGGTGGTGTTCACCCTTCCCTGGTGTTCTCCTTGTGTCTGGTCCTAAGAGCAGGCAGGCCCCGAGAAGGACCTGTGGGGAACTGGTGAGGGGCTCTGAGCCTGCCCAGAAGACCTCTTCCCAACAAGCCCCACTGCAGAACCCTGCCTGCGGGATCCTGCCTCCCAATAGCCTCTCTGTCTCGGACTTTCTGTGCCCTCCCCGAGCCCACATTTCATGTATTTCAAGAGCCATTTGTGTTTCTTCTTATCAAGGGATGCAGGGAGCACAGAGACCTCTGTGTGTGTGACTTCTGATCCTGGAGGGTGAGGTTTAGATGGGGGGGGGATACCCTGTCAAGCCAAACTCTGCCAAGTGAGGCCACTTGCTGTGGTATATTGGGATGCTAGTTCAACATAGGGTATGGTGAAGGGATCTGTATCAGCTTCCTGGGGACCAGCACCTACTCCTGAATGGCTTTGGCCATTCATCCCTTAGGACACTCCCCTGGAACTCTCTTCCACGGGGAGGATGAATTATACCCAAATAAATAGTTATTCTGCAGTGAACCTGTGGCTCAGTTGGTGAGTGCCTGCCTAGCATGCACACGGCCTGGGTTCAATCCCCAGCATCACATAAACTTGGCATGGTGGTAACATCTCTAACCCCAGCACTCACGAGGTAGAGGCAGAAGGGTAAGAAGTTCAAGGCTATCCTTAGATACATAGTGAGTATGAGACCCTGTCTCAGAAAAACAAACTAGTCACTCTATGTTTTAGGAGAGGTATGCCATCTGTGAGCAAAGCCCCTGGGTCAGACTGCTTTATTTATGGTTTGTCTTTAATGGGAAGGCTTAAAAGAAATTGCATGGTTTGTGAATATTTACAGGCAAATTACTATAGGGAGGAAATGAATTCACTCTCTCCCACTGTTAATAGATCACGATGTGGTTCCCGAAAGCCTGCCTCCCACATCCTTCTTTTCTTTCTTGCAATTCCTTGTAGTCTTTCCACCAGCTCCAGAAGGGGTAGCTGGATAGATGTGCTGATTTCATGTGCCATGCATTTATTGTGTGCTTACTATGTGCAGAGCCCTGGACCACCTTGTGTGTGGATGGGTTCTGCCTGCAGGTAGGTTTTGGCAAAAGTGGTGTTGCTGATCTTGGCCTTGAAAGAGACTTTCCCTCGCAGAAAGGAAGAGGAAGAGGAAGAAGAAAGGGACAGGAGGCACCGGGGGACAGTGAGTCTTTCAGGGAGAGGTGTTAAAGCATCACCCCTATGGGAAGAAAGATCAGGTAGAACTGGAAATTGAGGCTCCCAAGCCAGATAACTTCTAGTTTTGTGTTTGGGCAGGATACTGGTGAGGAGATTGACTGGGTTGCCCAGCCATGCAGAATACATCACCTGGGTAGGGGACCAAGTGGGCCTCTTAGGGGATAGGAGGTTATCTCCAGCAACTGCACTTTCCTGACAGACATTGCTAATCACCTGTGGCACCTTCCCCAGGCCACAGGCACTGCCAGTCGATCCCAGGTCACCCTCCTGAAGAAAATGCCTTTCAGTGGATGGCTGGGTCTTGGGCCTTTTGCCTTCATGCTTCAATTGCCTCGAAAGCAGAAGAGGCATGGCTTACTTTCCATCTTGGCTCTTCTCTCCCTGAGGCGGATCACACATCTGCTATGGCTGGTGCCACCCTGGAGACTTAGAAAGCTGAGGCCAGGCCTCTACAGACTGATGATCCTGGTGACTGACAGTTCTTAGAACCTCAATGGTCAAGGTCTGCTAAGACTACCCCCAGGGCTCTGACCTCATCTCTTCCAAATATACAGTAACCGATGGGCTAACTGTCCTGTGGCTAGAGCCCATGGGCTTCCTGGGGACACTGGTGTTGGTCTCTGGGCCACACACCAGGGTCATCCAGGGCTAGATGGTTAGATGCCGTTGGTCCTGCTGAACCACAGGAGAAGCAAGATGGCAGCTATGGGCTCCAAAGAGACTTGGGCTGGTTTCCTGGGAACTGGCCCAGGGCTGATAGAGAGGCTGGCATTGGCTTGGCTTCTTTTCTGCTTGCAGAGCCTTCTTCTCTGCTCCTCTCATTTCTTCATGGGCTCTGAGCTTTCCCCATGATGTTGGGCATGGCTATGTTTTCAGTTTCCCCCCATGTGACATGGAACCAGCCCTTTACCCTCAGAATTCTGAGGCCAGGGAGAGACTAGAAACTTCTGAACTGTCTGGAGACTCCATAAACTCGATGCTGTCACTGGGTGATCTTAACTACCTGTCACACATTCAGTGAGCACCGAGACAGAGGGCAGGTGGCTGGTGTCAGACTGAGGGAAGAGCTAATGGGGACAGTCAGCGATCTTAAGGCTGGTGGGAGTTCATGGAGCAAAGCTGTGACTGAATGTGCTGATCCTGTGACCTTGTTGAGATGTGGATTGGCGGGGGGATCTGGGGAGATGGCTTCGCTGCAAGAGTGCTTGCTGAGCCCTTGAGGACTAGAATTCAATCCCCAGCACTTATGTCAAATGCCTGTAACCTGAGCTCTGAGGGCCAGAGGCAGGAGGATCATTGGGGCTCCCTGCTCAGCCTGTCTATGTGAACAAATGACTCAGGGAGAGACTGTCTTCGAGAAGTAGGTGAAAGAGTGATCCAAGAGGACACCTGAGGTCCTCCTCTGGCCCCTGCACATCTGCACATGCACACACACGTGCACACGCACACAAAGATATAGATTCGTTTTCACTGCTTCTAGTGGCTGAACACTGCCATCTCACCTTGCCACACCCACACCTGTTCACACCTGCCCACATACCTAGGCACACAACACATCTAACCACATATCTGCACACACCTACACATCCTGTGCACACACCCACTCATCCAGGAAGATACCTTCACAGCCCTCCATCGCTCTCACTTACCCACACCCAGGCACTCCCTCAAACACCTCTTTCTTAGACAGTTTCCTCACTATGAGCAGGTCCTCCTTCCCCTCCCCCACATGTCACACACACATACACACACGTGCACACACACATACACACTTCACATACTGTGCCCAGGCGTTGGGATACTCTTACTAGTTCCTCAGCTCTGTGCCTCCAGAACTCTGCGTTACTCAATCCCCTTCCCCAGAAAGTTGAGCCCAGCAGGCTCCATGGAGGGTGAGAAGTTGAGTCACCTGGGCCTGGTGAAGGGCCTTCTGAGGGTGGAAGCATCTGCAGACTCTCATTTCCCTCTGCTCTTTCCTTCCTTCCTTTCTCCCTTCCCCCTCCCTCCATCCTTTCCTTCCTTCTTCCTTCTATTATCCAGCACCACCCCACCCCAATCTGGTCATTCCAGCACATAAAATCACAGCCTGTGTGTGTGCTCATGTCACTTACCACTTCCTGGCTGTGTGGCCTTGGCTGCAGACTTGAACTTCAGTTCCCTAGGGGTCATGGTACCTTACTTCCAAGAAGGACTGCTGTGATGAGCATATGTGCACAGACTTGTGCTCTTCTTTGTTCATCAACCAAATTTTGCTTAAGACAGTGTCAGCTTTGTGGAGACTCAGGTGAAGGGCTGTGGCATCCCCGTGAGCCTTTGGACCATGGACAGTTGCTTTTTCTGTTCTTTTAAGAGGAAGCAGTTGAGAATGGCCTGGCTAATGACATAGATGAAGGGAACATGATGTGTAGCCTGCTCTGGGGGGATACAGGGCAGCCACAAGCCAGTGGCCTAGTCACCTTATGGCTGTGGTGGCTGTGATCTCACTGGAGACCTCTGGGTAGTCATTCTCATCTGCAGAGAGTTGGTGGAGGCTAAATGCTGAGCATTGCTGGGGGCTGCCCAGTGTCAGCCAGATTCCAGCCAGAGGCCCCTTCCGCCTCACTGCTTTCTGAGGGAGAGGTTGGGCTCCTTCATACAGGTCTAGATGCTGGGTCTGCTAAAGGCTTGGGGGAATCAAAAGGTGAGTGACTTTTTAAAACAAATATTTTAACACTTTTATTTGATCAGCAGAAAGCATGATGGCTTTCTTCTAGAGCAGTGAGGTATTTGTGCACGCATGCACACACACACACACACACACACACACACACACACACACACACACAAGCACACAGGGGTATGTTAGCTCTGGATGGATGATAAGACCATTGTAGCCATCTTTCTTGTTCTAAGGATTGTACAGCACACAGTAGGGCAACAGACAGTGAGCAAATGGAATCCTGTAGTAATGTGTGCCGTATATCTGGTGTGGTTGGTGATAATACAGGACTGTAGAGACTCTTGAACTAGTCAGTACTTCACACACATTTATCTAGCAACTCTTTTTCTCTTCCCCCAAAGAACTGCAAACCTTATTGTGATGGTTTATATCAATTGTCAACATGACAGAACCTAGAAGAATCACCTGTGAGGGATGATCAGAATTCAACTAGTTTTGTCAGATGTTTTTCCCAGCAATGAGAAGGTAACTGACACACTTACTAATATACCAATCTGAACTGTATGCTTTGATCCATTTTGATTCTCTATCCTCATAGTTCCCTGATCATATAGGCATTTTCCCTCAGCTTGGAAGTTCCCCCTGTGTCCCTTCTCTGTCTCTCCCTGTTGTTCCTTTTTTAGGGGTAGCAGTGTTTTCTACTCCTAGTGGCTAGCTTTGTCTCTTCTAGAACATCCAGTAAGCGGATTCCTACAGCGTGCACTGTTACATCTGGCCCCTGGCACTCAGCTTCAGGTTTCTAGGACTTCTCCAAGCTGCCTGTTTCCTATGTCAGCAGTTTGTTACTTCTTATTGCTGAGTAGTATCTGTTCTTATGTGTGTCAGATAATAACTTGTTTTTTCCACTCATGTTGATGGCCTTTACATTGTTTCCATTTTGGGCTACTTTAATTATCAAGCTGCTGTCTTGAGCTTGATTCTCTATGTGGAATAAGAATTTTTCTTTTCTGTAAATGTCTTGGAATTAAAATAATTGCATCAAAGAATAGTTATGTGTGTTTGGCACATGTGTAGTATGTGGGCTGTGTGTGTGTTCAAATGCACATGCACCTTGCACATGCATTTTGGGTGTCCTCTTTTCACTCATCCATGTGTTTACTTGTGACCAAGTTTCTCTCAGAACCCCGAGCTGGCATTTTGGGTTGGACTAGTTGATCAGTGAGCGTTTCTCTGGTCTCAGCTCCTATAGGACTGGGGTTACATGCCTTGCTGTTTACGTGAGTGCTGGGTGAATTGAACTCAAGCTGAATCAGGCCCTCTCTCATGCGTGTGTAGCAAGTGCTCTTACCCTCTGAGCTACCTCTCTGGCTCTGAGTAAATGTGTGTTTAACATCTTCTTAAGCTGTTTTCCAGCTTGCAGGTGGCATTTTACCCTTCTACCTGTGGTACATGAAATTTCCAAGTCTTCCACTGGTTGACACATGGCCATTAGTTCTTCTACTAATTGTATCCACTCATTGTGGTTTTGCTGCTGCTGTTTGTTTTTTGAGACAGGATCTGGCTACATAGGCTAGGCTGGCCTTGAGCCTGTGATCCTCCTGCCTCAGCCCCTTGCGTGCTGGGATTATTAGTGTGCACCACCACACCTGGCTTCCTTGTGGATTCATTTTGCACCAGTTTAGCTAGTGATACTGAGCATCTTTTCCCGGGTCTCTTATCACTTGAGCTTTTTTCACCTAAGCTATCTGTTTTTCTTCTTCCTAGTTTTTCTTGGGTTATTATCTAGTGAATGAAATCTTTAATGTTTGGGAGAAATTAGAGAGAACTGTCTTCAGGACCTTGTATTAGGCAAAGATTTCTTGAGGCTTTAAAAATATTAACCTATGTGGCTGGAGAGATGGCTCAGTAGTAAGGGAGCTTGCCATATAAGCCTGAGGGCGCCTGAGGGGGCCCTGATTCACAGAGTTTGACTCCCCAACACTCATTTAAAGAGCTGGTCATGGACATGCACACCTGTAACCCCAGTCCTGTGGGGAGCAGAGACTGGAGAATTGCTGAGGCTTACTGGTCAGCCAGTGTGACCAAAAACTCCAGTTTTAGCTACTCTATGTCAAGGAAACATGTAGAATTCCTGGAAAGGAGAACACCTGACGTTCTCCTTTGGTCCCCTCACATGCACACACAAGCACACATATATGCATACACACATCACATTATATCACATATTTTATATACACACACATATGCACACTCAAATAGAATCCACAAAGGAAGATTTGAAAAATTGGACTTCATTAGAAACAAATAAACTTGTGTACACTGTTAGTAAATGAATAGGAAACCTACAGACTGCAGGAAACTAATCCCAGCATGTGTATGTAGTGCTAAGGGTTTGTTCCCATGGGGCACTCATCTGGTCCTACAATTCCCATTTCCTGAACACAGCCAGAGCATTCTTTTTGGAGTCCTCATCCATCACAGTTGGCCCGTTGAATTCCTACTGTTCTCAGGATCAATCCTGGTACCTTTGCTGTGGTCACAGGGTATGTCTCTCTCCTTCCCATCTGTGCCTGCATCCTGTGTACCGGCCTCACAGTCCCCCACCCCCAACCTCTGTCCCCTGTGGGCTTCTCCACATAAGATTTTCTTGAGAGACCTGTCCCTGGCTGTGTGTGGCTTCACCAAGGAATGTGGGAAGAGGGAGGCACAACCTGTGTGTGGTTTGCTTAGGAAAGAGACCAAGGTTCTTGTGGAATCCCATCTTTGCTTGCTTTTAGAGGTAGAGTCTCACTCTAGCCCAGGCTGACTTGGAACTCACGCTATCCTCAGGCTGGCCTTGAACTCACAGCTAAGCCCATCTTTTGATAGGGGCCCAAAACAATGGTTTATGTGAGGTGAGGGTGCTGATGGTGTAGTGGACAGTTGTCATCACACTCTCTTTCTGGGGAGGACACAGCACACTCTAGCTGCCTGGGCTTGGAAGACTCAGATTTGGAGCATCAGTTGAGTACCTACTTATGAGTGTCGACGTGTGCCTCTGTTTTGGTTGTTTTCTGGGGTGCACAGGTGAGCTGTCCTCCTGCTCTGCCAGCCACTGTGCCCGGCTTATGGTCTTGCTCTTTTTCCTCCAAAGCCATTTTGTTCCTGTTCCTGCCAGTCTGTTCTCTTCCCCAAAGCCCATAAGCTCTAAGAACGCACCCAGACTTGAGTGCCCCGGCTGAGTTAGACTTCTTGCTTTCAGCTCCCTGGGAAATATATTCAATACTTTCCTTGTTGCTATGACAAAATACCTGGCAAAAACAGCTTGAGGAAGAAAGGGTTTATTTGGCCTCGGGATCTGAGTATGTAGTCCCTCCTTCCAGGGAGGAAGCACAGGAGTGTGAGGCAGCTGCTAACAGTGTATCTATCCATAGTCAGGAAGCAGAGCAGGGTGAATGCTAGTGCGCAGCTCACTTTTCCTTCAAAAAATTTTTTGTTTGTTTGTTTTGAGACAGGGTTTCACTCCAGTTCAGGTTGACCTGAAACTTACTCTGTAGTCCCAGGCTACCCATGAACTCCTAGCGATCTTCCTGCCTCAGCCTCCCACGTGCTGGGACTAAAGGCATGTGCCACCTTGCCTGGTTTTTTTTTTTTTTTTCTTTTTTGTTCAGCCTGGGACCGTAGCCCATCGATGTCTTGGGACAGTAGATTCTGACAGAACACTGGCTGATCAGTGATGTCATAGCTGTATAGCATAAGTACCTTTTCTCTATTGGGAACCTGAGGCTCGGGGCTGCAAGGTCCTGCCTGGGGACTCACAGCTGGTGCAGGTAGAGTTATGAGTGGGTAACAGACCTGTGAGTATTCTCTGCTAGGCTGGTTGCACTCTTACCCTTAAGTTAATTCCATAACGCCAGTGGCAAATACTATAAAAATGTGGGGTGCTATATAAATAAATTGTACCATTAAAAATGTCTGTGGTGATTTTAATCATCTCGAACCACAGTAATGAGACAAAGCATTATTTTAAATCTGAACAGGGCAGGCACTGAAATCCAGATGTTTCGCAGGGACTTGAGCTATTTTACATTATGGATGCTTTTGCTAAATGTTGAAACACAAAAGGATGCTTATGAAATAAAGGTACAGGATACATGAGAACAATACAGGGAACATACCAGTCCCCAGAGCCAGGGAAATGGAAGAGGCAGCTTGCCTGCCCCGCTCAGATTGTCCATTAAATGGAGATTGGCTTTTCCACTGACAGCCATCGTGTGAATGTCTTCTATTCATTTATGTATTAATTCAACCAGTCCTGCCGCGGGGAGAGTTAGAGAGCTTCCAGATCCCAGCCCTGCAGTTGGTAAAACCAAGGAGAGAACTTTCACTCTGACAACAAATTTCATCTGTTGGGCTGTGTGCCCCACTCCCTCTCTCACAGTCTTTTCCCCTCAAACACCTCCTTTGTGTTTGGGCCCAATGTGGAGCCTGAGGCTGTTTTCCACTTCTCCCAGAAGTGTGTGACTCTGGCAAGGTGGGTTCATGCAGTTCATAATATCTCCTTTGTTTGGATGCTGTAAACACTGGGGCGCTGACCAGAGTAACCGACTTAAAGCATCCTGCTGGTGCCTGTGTGTTTCTTTGTGGTGCAGGACAAGGCACCTAGGGTAGCACATGCTACCCAAGCACACCTCTGGCCCAGCAGCACCACACTTAGTCGTGCTCGCTCCTGAGGCTCCATTCTGTCACCTCTCATTAAGAAAGAGTTCCATGGCAGCTGGTCAGAGGGCTCAGGGCAGGAGGTTCCCATGGCAGGCAGAGTTATGAACACATACTACGTCATATCTGTATGCTTTGGGTAAGTCATTTAACTCCCCTTGGTTCCTGTCCCCCAAGGTAGGTAGAGCCATAATGCCCACCTACTGAGACTCTGAGGGCCAGGAAGACTGAGCTCTGACAGGCAGAGCACCAATCCTCGCACACTGCCAGACTGTGGATCTGGAGAGGTGAGGGTGCCCATCGAGTATAGGACCGGACCCCGTGTTTGTCGCACCCCACCCCATGATCATTCAGACTCCTGCTGCCCTGTGAAAGAGGCTGGGCATATATGCTGTGTCCCCACTTGATTGATGAGCAGACTGAGGCTCAGAGAGGCTGGGAGTTTTCCTATTGGCAGAGAGGTGCCAGGTGGGCTCTGGGTAGTTGGAAAGGGCAAACCCCAGGGGACTGTGACTCTGGGCTGGGAAACCTGGTGCTGGATGGTTTCAGAGTGAAATTTCATGATGTCCTTGGTGTTCCCCTGCCTGTTTTATGCCACCTGTTACCCTGGGGGTGTGGGGGGGAGGAATAGGACTTATGGCTTCCCACAATCCTGCTGGTGGGCGGAGGTGATGTCTGGGCTGTGGTCATGCCTCTGTCACCTGTATATGATTGATTTTCAGTTTTAGCCTTTTTCCATCCCTCCCTCCCTTCCCCCACATGGTAGGTTAGGGTGAACTTGGGAGACAAACCGTTTCCTTGTCAGTAAGAGAATGACTGTGATAGGAAGGTACACTGTAGGCACTTCTTGTGGGCAGGAGACTGGGGGAGATGTGGTATACAGCAGAGATAGAATTGGTTCTCAGTCTAAAGAATTGAGACAAAAAGGCTCATTCTTGAAAAATAATGAGAGGCTAAGGAGATGGCTCCGTTGGCAGATTGCTTGCCGCTTGCCACTGGCCAGCACTGCATAAACCAAATACCGTGTCACATACCTGTGATCCCCACACTTGGAAGGCAGAGGCAAAAGAATCAGAAGTTCAAGGTCTTCTTCCAGGCCATCCTGGGATACATGAGACCCTGTATCCTCCCCTACCCACCACAAAAATGATAGCTAAGCACTATGACACAGGACTCAGGAGACAGAGGCAGGAGGATTGCAAGCTCCAGGCCAGCCTGGGCTACATAATGAGTTCTAATCCAGCTTGAGCTATAGAGTGAGACTCAGACTTAAAAAAACCAACCAAAGGCTGGGGAATGGCTCTGTGGGGAAAGTGTTTGCCCAATAAGCATGAAGACCAGAGTTCAGATCTCCAGAAACCATATAAAATGCAGGCCATCAGGGCAGGTGTCTATATTCCCAGCACTGGGGAGACAGAGATAGGGATTCCCTGGAGCTCACTGGCTAGCTACTCTAACAGAATAGGTAGGTTCTAAGTTCATTCAGAAGTCTTGTCTCAAAGAGTAAAAGTGGAGGCTGGGTGTGGTGGCCAAGCCTTTAATCCCAGCACTCGGGAGGCAGAGGTAGGAGGATCGCCAGGAGTTCAAGGCTACTGTGAGACATACATAGTGAATTCCAGGTCAGCCTGGGCTAGAGCAAGACACTACCTCGAAAAACAAAAGAAAACAAAATACTGTAAGCAGAGAGTAATGGAGGAAGAGCTCAAGTCAGCCTGTAGCCACCCCCCACATATGTATGCACACTCACGTACACAGAACTACACACATGTCAACATGCATATACACACTCATGGGCACCACACATATATGCTATAATTTTTAGTGTTTGCCTTATGCTAATATATCTTACATTATATTATATTACATTACCTATTAACTCAAGCCCCTCACCAATTTAATAATCCCACAGATCCAATTCTGCAGATGAGAGGCCACATAGCTCTTACTCAGTAGTGGGATACAGTGTGGATTCAAAGCCAGCATGCTGGGATCCTAGAACCTGGATTTACATTCCACCCCCACAGCCCGACAGCAGTAGATCTTTGCACAGTCCTGGGAGAAGCTGAACTGACAAAAGGCACACACACACACACACACACACACACACACACACACACACACACATACACACACACACACACACACACAGCGTGTTTAGTTGTGTGTGCTCATGGAGGAGAACTATGTCGGCTGAGGGGTACAAATTCTCTTAGAGACAGCCAGTGCTGAGAGTTGATCTACCTGGCTTCCTTAGCTTTCCTGTGCCTCAGTTTCCTTATCTGTGAAATGGTCACCTGATCTGACTGACAGTTTTAAGAGGTAGTGGCTATGCCATAATGCAGTTGGCCAGGTCCAAAGCCAAGGTCAGTCCACCCTGTCCTCTGGCGAGCCTGGCACGTGCTTGAGGGAATCCCAATGGCCTGTTCTCTATGAGGCTTCCCTCAGAAGCCCTCAACTGTCACCGTTCACCTGCTTGTTGCTCTGAGGATGGGTTTTAGTCATGAAGTCCCCACCCACGAGTTACATGCAAACAGATATCAGGATGTCAGGTTGGGACTTCAGAAAGCTGGGGACCCATAGTGGCCCTCTGCCCAGGCCCCTCCCTCTCAGGAGAGTGTGACTCAGTGGTGCATGTAACCTCAGCAGCTTTGCAGTGCCATGCAGTTTCCTGTGACCATGGGAATGCTCTGTATGTGTGCGGCCCAATCCGGTCACCACATGGAACACTTCTGCCTTTTAATTGTAATTCATTCTAAGCTAATGTAAAGAGCCATATGGGGCTGGTGGCTGCCATAGTAGACAGGCAGGTTGGAGGAGTGGCTTCCCACACGGGGACATGTTTTCACACTTAGTGGCTTTGTCTCTGCCTTTCTTGGAAAAAATTGACAAAATTCAGGCGGTCACAGGTCTGCTCTGACCTTCTACTATTCCCTCCCTGCCCCACTGTGGAGAGAAGTGGGGTTGAGTGATGGAAGACACTGCGTGTGGCTGTCTTGGCCTTTCTCTAAGGCTGCTTTGAAGGGTGGAGGGTTTCTCACCTGAACTTTCCATTCCAGCTACAGGAGGCATTGGAGAAGGCACTGATGGAAGGCCTTTGGGTGTGCCTCTGAAGCAACCTCTCAGCTACACTCATGGCTTCATCACAGGCTCTGTGTACAGCTCGCATGGCCTGACTCACCCAAGAAGCTTAGCTCCTCACTTCCTAACAGACATGCGCCACAGGTAGTTAACCATCCAACCTCAAGTCTTTAAAGATCTTCTTGCCTTTAGCCAAGACCAAGATGAAACTGTCCCAGTGGGGAACTATTAGAAGAGAAATCACTTATTGTCTTCATTTATTTATTTTAGACAGGGTCTCTTACAGCTGAGACAGTCCTTGAACTCATTGTATAGCCAAGGATGACCTTGAACTCGTGGTCCTCCTGCCTCCACCTCCCCAGTGTTGAGATCATAGGGTATGGCACCATCCTGTCTATGCAGTGACAGGGACCGATCCCTTTGTGTATAGTAGGCAAGCACTCTGCCAGCTGAGCTCCAACCCAGTTCTCCATTGGCTGTCTGTCAATCTGTCTGTCTTCATGGGCTCGCTGTGTGGCTTCAACCTTCTTGCATGACAGAGGTAGGCAAGAACAACTCACTAGGGGCTTTTAGAAACTCAGGCAGACAAAGCAGGACAAGCTGAGGGGCTGGTCTAGGAAGCACAGAAGCACTGAGTGTGGCCGTGACATTGTGCAGGACACTTGTGCTCTCAAGGAAGTGTTGGTATTGCTGATAATGACCTGGAAGTGAACCATGGGTGGGGTGTATGACATCCCTGTGGGATTATAGTGTTTGGGGAAAGAGAAGGAAAAAAGGGCCACGAACAGCAGGAAACAAGCCTTTATTTTCATAGTCTGTCAGCAGGATGCCACAAGCATTGGAACGGGAAGATGCAGAGATACCTACTCAAAATGGGGGGCTCTGGGGACCCTGTCACCCCTCCAAGGCCTTAGCTGTGGGGATTGTGCAAGGGGTAGAGGAGCCTGAAGAGAGATTTTGCCCAAAGGAGCTGGGACTCTTGGGATTTTTCTGGGCTGTCAGGTGAACATCCATCATGTATGTGTCTTCATGCTGTCCCCAAGTCCTTGTCCTTGGACATCATGAACTCAGCTCTCTTGCCTCCATTGCTTGGTCCCCGAGGCAGCAACTTTATACCTGGACTATCAGGGTCAAGTGGAAGCGTGGCTACATCATGTGTGTTTAGCATGAGAGATAGGGTTGTAGACATCTAGGTAAGCAGGGCAACTGGCCAAGCAGAGCAAGATAAGCAGGACGCCATGAGATTCCCAGACCTGCCTTCTTATCTGGGATTCAGCCTCCTCACCAGCAGGCCTGCTAGTGGCTGGAGGGGGACCATGCCAGCTAAAGGCTAGTGGCTGATTCCCAGGCTGAAGAACAGCTCAGCAACAGGCCGGCAGCACAAATGGGTACCAATGTCAAAGGTCATCCAGAAATGGTGACATGGTGGTGCTGTCTCCCAAAAATCAGCTTGTTCTTATGGCTCCCTTAAGGAACTGGCACCATTGGATCTTAGGTTTCCTTCTACCACCAGATCCTCTGGAGATGAAGACACCAGTTCCCATGGGATTGTGTCCTCTGTTACTGTCCCAACTGTGCAATAAAAATCGGCTTTCCAAGAGACTCCATTCTTTTGAGCTTTGGGGAACTGGGCCTAGGGGTGACATTTCCATGTTCCTGGTCTCGCATATACCACTGAACTTGCTTGAGAGTCAATGCCAGGGAAGAAAGAGCCCTGGGCAACACACTTTGCTGTTAGTAGATTGCACTTGGCCCAGGCTTTCAGGAACAGAGGAGGGTATGAAACAAAAATGCATCCAGAATAATTTCCATGCCAAATTTTGATCCAGTTGGCTCATGTGTTTAATTAATAATGGACAGGTCAGATCTCCTCACCTCGAGACCTGGGTTGTCCATCTGGATGCCAGCATGTGGAGGCCTGGCAATAGTTCCCGAGCTGGTGGGGATCTGCCTCTGTCATAAACAAGTCCTGCGATGCTGCCACCGACTCCACCCCCTTCTCTGCACACCAAGAGGAAGTCAGGGCTAGCCTCCTTACCTCTTCTTTGGACCGTTTCCTCCTTCTGGACCCCACTGCATCCCCGGCCACCAGGGACCCATTCACCAAGGTCTGGCCACCAGCTCTGGAAAGAAGAGATGACCTTGGGAGCAGCACACTCGGCCTGGCATTGCTAGGGCAGGTGGTGGTCATGGTTATAGGAAAGCCCCTTGGTTATCACACTCAAGAGGCCCTGAGTCCTGGCTCCATGGCCTTGGGTGAGTTATTGGACCCAGCCAGCTTCAGTCTATCATAGTGACTACAGCAAAGGGCTGTATCTCAGCAGTAAACTGGAGCTAGCCTTCTATTCATTCAGAAGAATTTGTTGAGCACCTAAAATGTGCTGCAGACAATATTTTGGATGCTGGAGTCACAGCAGTGGACAGAATTCCCTTCCTGTGGATCTTACATTCTAGAGGGAAGACAGCCAGCTTAATGTAGATTCAATGTGAATTAATTCATAAATAATAAGTGCTTGTTTATACATTATGCAATATGTAAATTGACATATATCATCTATTTGTAGCTCATGTAGTTATGTATAAATACATATATAGAGAAACACACACACATTTAAACATACATACACACGCATATAGCCTGGGAAATTCAATCAAGTGATGTCACCCTCTTGGGAGCAGAGACCCAGGGAGATGAGGGCACAGCATTGCCTGTGGCATGGCTATGGAGAGAGGGAACCATGGGCACCTAGGACAGGGGCAGGGATGAGCTACAAACGGAGGGTGGGGATTGAGGGGAAGCAGTGAGGAATAAAACGCCCAGTGGCACCATATGGGCCTTGCTAGTGCGTACAGGGCCGAGGTGTCTGTCTTGCTGACTGCTGGGCATATAGTAGGTGCTGCCTAAATGCCTTTATGTGTGCTAATTGGTTTCCTTTGAGCTTCCTCAATGGCAGGCCCTGGACAGGTGGGAAGAATTCTGCAAAGTTAAGGCACTCCCTAGGTGTTCATAGGCAGCTCCTGGCAGCTGGAAAGGAGCCATTGCTTCCTCCCCATCTCCCCAACACACATATCATGGGGTGCCTGGTGAGCCAGGAGGGAGTGATGTTATGAGACCCCCTGGTCCCAGGTAAGAGCCAGGAAGCCCTCCTGGGTGAGAAGATGCCTCAGCTAGTCTTGTAGGTCAGTGGACCTCATCCTGGGGAAGGAGCCCAGAAGAAACCTCGAGTAGAGGGGACAGACAGCACCTAACCAAGGCCCAGAGGCTAATGAGGGTCTGGCTATAGGGAAAGGGCAGATCTCAGAGTGACAGGAAGGCCAGGTTTTATGGGGGTCATGAGCCACTAGAGCTGAGGCTGCCCCACAAAGTCCTAGGGGGATGGAGGGGGCACCAAGAAAGCCTGGGAGTATGAGCTATGGGGTATGCAGGTCAAACCTCTGCCCCACACTCACCTGTCTGTCACTAGCCGAGAGTCACCTGGAGGGAAGTGGCACTTCTTGCTCTCCGTTGCAAGCCCTGGGCCTCACAGACCACTGCTGATGAACAGTGACCATTGTGGGGGCTTGAGGCCAATGCAGGCTGTGGGAGGCAGTCAGAAATACGCAAGGTGTCATAGAGCAGGGCCTGAAGCTCAGGTGACCAGCCATCCTACCCTGCCAGAGACGTAGCCATCTCTTGGGATATCCGACTCTTAAGTGACAAATCGAGATGGTAGGACATAGGAGCAGGTATCCAACAGCAACTGCAGAAATGGCTTAATATCCATGGGTCCTGGTTTCCTTCTCTGTAAAATGCACAGGACATCATAGAGCCCGGAGTTACCTGCACAGGGCACTTTGCCTGGTCAGGAGTCACCTGGAGAACCCTGGCTCTCTTAGCCCTCCCCTCACCTGCCAGGTGACTCTGAGCTCTTAAATGATGACTTGTGCAGAAACAGGGGTGTCCTCCTACTGCCCCTCCCTTTCCCAACCATTTGACAGCTGCCCTGTGGCTGGGGGGAAAGAGGAGACTATGTCTTTAAGTGTTCTGAACAGCACTGAAGTGTTATGACAGCGCATCTCACGAGGGATGCTGTTTCCATGGCAACGCCGCACTAAGATAAGCAAGCCGCCTGTATTTTTTTTTTCCCTGAAAGGTTGAGGAACAGAGGGGTGGGGGGAATTAGGCGGGCTGTCAGCGGGTGGGACTTGAAAGCAAGAACCAATTCCATTAATCCTCAAGCTCTGATGGCTCCATCTAGGACTTTGGAGGTAGGAGAAGCAGGGCCCCTTCCTGAGGCCACCTCTGGACACACAGCAAGGGGGAGGACGAGCAATCCACAGTGAAGTTGTGTTTGAGAAATCACAACCCCCTAGACTTCACCACCCCCACCAAATACTCCCTAGAGCCTGGGAGCACTTGGCCTGTACAGCGGGCACGTTCGTTATGTGCACATGTGTGTATGTGTGTGTACATGTATGCACGTGCGTATGTGTATAGCATTCGTGTTGGGGTTGGTATTAGGGACTTAGGCTCCACCAGCAGCTGGTGTTTGGACAAGCTACTCAGCCCATTGAATTTGAAGCCCTCAGTTTCCTGGTCTGTCTATTAAAGATGGCGATAAAAGTGCTGTCCTCGGAGGTGGGCATGAGGGCCGAAGAGAGGAGGGATGTGTGTGACAGAGCTCAGCACAGTGCCTTGAACAGTAGTGCTTAATAAATGCCAGGTACTAACATTCACTCACTGGTCCCATGAGGACAATGGCGCCATGTTGTTTGGTATCCTAAGTGGCTTTGGAGGAATATGACAGCCCACCCAAGAGCTCCAGGATGTCTGCTCTCCTCAGCTCTTCCCTTTGTACTTCAGTCTGGCCTTCCTCCTCTTCGAGGCTTCACTAGCTCTATCCCAGAGCCTCCCTGGCTCCTGTCACTAGCCAGGGTAGTGACTTGTCTTCTGGGATGTTTCCATCACTGGCTACTCTAATGGAGAAGAGTTTGACATCACCCAAGGGATACTGCTGTTGCCCCCTAATCCATGGCCCTAATGCTGGCATCTGACGGTGGATGTTTTAGATGCCCACCCTAGAGCCAGCCTTCCGGGGTTAAAGTGTTAAAATCAAGGACCAACTCCTTACCCCGTAATCACAAACTAACTGATTTGCTAAACCTTAGCTTCCCCATCTGTGAAATGGGTACAGTGACAGTCACAACTCAACTTCCCCAAATTGAGAACACTGTGGGTACCAGGGACTATAGAAGGAGGCCCAGTGCAGTACTCCAAGCAGGAGATGATGGTGACCAGCCTGATGGCGCAGGAATGAAGATCAGGCACGCACTGACCTTCCAGTAATAGCTCACACTTAGAGACTTCTGCCTCTTGTATGGGGGAGGGGGGGTTCTGATGGCCAGGTCCCTGGGGCTTGAGCCTCATGTCTTGGTCTAGCAACAAGGAGATCTCCCGAAGGAGCCATAGTTTCCTCTTGGAATCCCACTTGTTCTCAGATGGTTCAGGTCTCTGTGGTGTGAGTGTGGAGAACTCTGTTTAGAGCCTCCTGAAATGCTCCAAGGGCCTTGTGCACTTCAGAGTGGCCAGGGTTCCTGCTTGCAGACTCGTCCTGACAGGTGCTGACACCTCAGGGTGCTCCGTGGCTGTATGTGTGAATCCTGGTCCCCTTCTGTTCTGTGGGACCCCTGAAAGGATTGCAGCTCCTTTCTAGGAGACCCTGTACCCACAGTCCACTTGTACAGAGCTCACAGCATGGTGAGGCAGAGAACACAGCTCCCCGGCTTGTCTCTAATTTATTTTGACAACCGTAATTTCATTTTAATTATTTATGATCCTGCTTCAGAGCTTGCAGGCGGTGACCCACAATGTGTCTCCCATGCCGTGGGGAAGAGATGGCAGTTAGGAATTTCAGCTTGTAGGTCTTCGGCTTTTAGCAGACCCAGAAGACAGGGAGGGGAGAGTCCTCTGTCCCAAGGCATCCCACCACCACGAGTTCCTTCATCATCCCAGAGCATCATGGGAAATCAAGATCAGAACCAGGTGTGGGTGCTCAGGGTCACATGGGTTGGCTGAGACACCGGCCCTGTTCCAAGCTGGGACTCTGCTTGGATTTGGTGGCCAGCCCTCCGAGGGTGTGGCAGCTGGATGGAGCCCAGCTCGGCTGGGTGGAGAGAAGTTTGCTCATCCCTAATCTCACCGCCTTGTTCTGGGCAGTGGGGAGTGGGTGAGCAGAGACGGATGGGAATCTCCATGGATCTCGCAGTGGGCTAGCCTGGGATGGGTCCTTTCCTGGCTTGCAGATCAAAAGCAGTGTGTGTGTATGGGTTGTGCTTGTGCCTGTTCCTGCCCCCATCTTCCCAGCTTTCTCTGCCAGGTGGCCTCTCACCTTGAGACTGGTTTACAGAGTGTGCTGGGGGAGGGGTGGTGGGTTTTTATGGCATTGGCTTTGTGCGTCACTTGCCCCAAGGGAGTACCTTCATGTTTTAGGTGTCTGCCTTTGGAGATACTTTCTTGGGGTGAGCATTGCCCTCTTCTTTGCTCTGGGTATCCCAGTAGTAGGGCCTCCCTAAGAATATCTCTCATGTCTCTTGAGCGTGTTGCACTGTTGACTAGTCTGACTTGTCCCAGCAGCACAGAGGGACATTCAGGGCAAGATCTGCTGTACCCATTTCACAGATGGGAACCAGAGGTCTCATGAGGAGCTCCTGACTCTAGACAGCCTGAGGGAGTGGGGGTAGGGAAGAGGAGAGGATAGTTCTGGGCCTGAGTGTAGCGCTGAGAGGAGGTGTGGTGGGGAGACCATGGCCATCCTTTTTCTCTTACCACTTGGACAGCCGGGATGGTGATCTGGGGTCAGGGCTTGCAGAATGTGAGGGTGATGGGCAGGGGTGGAGGGTGACTAGAGGAGACCCCCTCAGGAGCTAACATAGGAGCGGGCTGACGTACATTAGCAGTGTCTCCCTGAGGAGGCTGGTGGCTTCTTAAGGACTCGCTCTTAGCCACTTGTTTGTGAGGAGTCTGGCAGGCTGGATCCCAGGGACGGCCTGTCAGGTACAAGTGGAACTGAGGCAGGGGAGGGCTCCCAAAGCCATGAAAACACAGAGACAGAGAAGGGCCTTTCCCTCAGTGGGTGTCACACAACACTGACCCTGGGCCACCAGAGCCAGCTAGGAACCAATGTGTATTCCACCTCTGTTCCTGGGAGCTCAGGGTGCATGTCGGGTAGGATAAAGGCTCTGGTAAGTCCTACACAGAAGTGACTTCTGCAGTTTCCAGACTAAACTAATTGCAGGGCCTTTTTCCACTGCTGTGTGTCTTTACACGTGCACTTTTTGAAAAAAAAAATTTCATTTATTTATTTGCAAGCAGAGAGTTAGAGAGACAGAGAATGGGTACGCCAGGGCCTCTAGCCACTGCAAACGAACTCCAGATGCATGCGCCACTTTGTACATCTGGCTTTATTTACGTGGGTACTGGGGAATTGAACTCAGGTCCTTAGGGTTGGCAGGCAAGCATCTTAACCACTGAGTCCTCTCCTTCCAGCCCAGCCCCTCAGGTCTGCTCAGTGGCTGGCAGTTCCTGAAGAGCTAACTTCTGACAGTCTCTGTCCACTGCTGAGGTCCACCTTGAAGGTATGTGGCCCTTAAATCTCCATGGTCACAGCTGTCACTCATCCAGCCCTTTGGGTCGGAAGCAATTTCTCTGCTCCTTCATTGCAAGTTCACAGCAGCTCTGTGGCAGGACCTTGTCACCACTGTCCTTATAATACAGATGGGGAAACAAGGGATCATGTCTCCCGAAGCAGCAGAGTTTGCACATGAGCTCCCAAAGGCTCCAGAGCAGCCCTGGGCCCAGCCTGGCTCCTGCCCTGTCCTGTCCTCCCAGCCTCTCAGCCCACTGGCCCATCCATCTCAGGCCCTGGCCAAGCCACAAGGGGCCCACATTTGGAATCTGCTGCTAGCTGGAGTCTGGACTCCTTCCAGGAAGCCCCCCTCCTAGAGCTGAGGCAGAACATACCAGAAGCCCAGAGAACTGGAGAGCCTTCAGCAGGAAACTGGTATAATTTTGGTCAGGGGTTGGGGTAGGAGTGGGGAGGCTCCGTTAGACAGGGTACTTCCAAGAGAAATAGAGAGGGTTTAGGGTTTCACGTTTGTGCATTTAGAGGATGTGAAGAGAAAAAAGGAGTTTTATTCAGCCTCGTTCAAGCTTGACTGTCCTTTGCTTTTCCTCCCCCAATTCCCTCCTCATTGAATTGAGTGGGACAGGGGCCACCAAGGGAAGCCCAGAGCGCCAGGCTTCCTTCTCCTTGGACTTCTCCCTGCCCCCTCCCGCCCTGGCCTTTGTCACTTGTGGCACTGGCTGCCCCCTCTCCCAGACTCTGTCCCCACCAGGGCCCCCCTCCCCATCACCCTTGCCCTCCCTGGTCTTGTTCCTCTGGCTGTACTGGGCCTTTGTCTGTGAGGGGGGCACAATGGGAGGCTTGTGGAGCTAGGGCCCCTCTACCCCTCCCCAGGGGCCCTGTGAACATTCAGTAGCCTTGCCCAAGACCTTCCTGAACCCTTGTCTCCTCACACAACCAGATTAAACCAGTTTGGTGAGGAGGGGCTGCTCCCCTGGGGCATCCTAAACCCATGCTCCAAGGTCACAAACCCCCAGCAGCCCCAGCCTCATGTTCATTCTTCCTGAAGCCCCCCTCCTCCCATCCAAGTGCGCTTCAGTTCCACAAGGATCCCACAACCCTCCAGGGGTGGGCTTGAGGGAGCCAGAGTGTGGGAGGCACTAGACGAGGAGAAAGCAGGGTGTCCATCTTGAGAAGGCTCTGTGGAGTGGTTTCTTGAATGCTTATTACGCTAGTTCAGATCAAGGTGGCCACATGCCCTAAGGAGTTAGGTGCCGCCCTTTTCCCTTTCAGCAGGAGAGGAAGATGTGGCACAGGGAACTGTGTGGTCAGTAAAGGCAAGGCTGGAGTTTGGAGTTGCCCTCATGCCCAACATCTGTTAGAACATGTGGTAAAACTATTCTCACCCTGCCCAGACAGCACACTTGAGGTCGACCACACAGGAGTGACAATAGCCATTCGGATGAAGGCAGCTCTGCTCAAAGTGCCTTTCCCCAAAGCTTACCCAGCAGGCTTTGGAGTGACACCTGTCTATAGAAGTTTGGACCAGGTCACCCCCCCCCCCATATCCTTGCGGCTCTCTCCTAAGAAGGGAGCTGTCTGGCATTGGGCTTGGTGGGGCATTCCCAGACCTTCTCTGGGGAAATGAATGGTAGCTAATTGCTACAATTGCTAATTGTGTCTGTCCAGCTTGTGTCCCGGAAAGGTAGACACAGTGGCTCTGACACGCAGACCAGCACCTAGACTGAGAGGCTATGGGGTCCAGGGCCACACATCTGAGGACCAGACTCCTGACTCCTAGCCTGAGGCTTTGTGCACTGGATTGAATGATTTATTTGTAAATAGATTTAACATTAGGATTGTTAAGGTTGAACCATTGGAACTCGAGTGTGTGTGTGTGTGTGTGTGTGTGTGTGTGTGTGTGTGTGTGGTGTGAGCATGTGCATGCACACATCTGAAAACTGCCAAAATTGTAGTTAAGCCCAAGGAGGAGATTATCTCCTCAGAAAGGCCTGGGCTGATCCAGAACATTCTCTAGAGCTCTTATGGTGACTTGGTGTTCTGTTAAAGTTTGTCATTTCTTTGTGTCCTAAAGTTGTCACCTACATCTCACTCTGGACTCTCCTTGGCTTCCCAGGTGAGGAGCTCCGATGAGGTGGAGTGGAGTGTAAACTAGGCAGAGCTTAGTGTAGGGAGGAGAATAGCACACTTCCAAGGGTGAGCAGGGTCAGCAGCCAAAAGACCCCTGCAGAGTAGAACACTCAAGGTGAGAACTTACAGCACCCGAAGGCACCACTGTGCGGACCCACACTTTAGGCAGTCTTTCTACTCTTTCCAAAGCCTCTGGAACAATCAGCTTTCCTGACAGGTGTCTTCCTGATCAGGTGATTGGCAGGCCCATTTGGATTGACTCTTAGGGACCTGTTCCTTATTTCCATAGTAAACTTCTAAGACTTGGGGCTCCTGGAGCCACATTTAGATAGTTGACAGTTCACGACCTTCCAGGTGGTTCAGTGTGTCCTGTCTCCTCCCAGGTCCCATTGCTCTGACCAGTAATCAAGAGTCCTGAAGGTCTAGTCCTTAGTTTCATACACTGTCAATAATGGAGCAGTGGTTCCAGTGTCTTCTAAGCCTTCCAATATCTAACTAATTTCCTAACATCTGGACTATGAGCCTGTACTTGCTTTGCTGGGTCCACAGGCACAGATCTGGCCATGCAGAAGCTCCTAGTAGCAATAACCAAGGAACAAAATGTTTGTATAGTCTCTGGAAACCATGCAGCAGCTTTGTGGCCAGTGGGCCGGTACCTCCAAGAGTCAGAGGCCTTGGAGTAGTTGTGAGCTCAAGTCCGAAGGAAGCTGCTAGACTTTGTGCCTGGCCATTTCCCAGCAGCCTCATGGAGGCCCTCACTTGTTCCAAGCCTCACTTCTGACATGGTGAGTCATTTTGGTTGTCAGTGTCAGATAGTGTCACCCACGTAGTTCCTGATAGGTCAGAGAATCCCTCCCAGGGTGGAAGGGGTCAGTCCCAGAGCTAGGGAACATCAGGTGATAATAAGGTTGGGGGCACCCTTGGATGTAACACAGAGCCTATGGATGTGTTCTGGGGCCCAGGCAAGGCTGTGTCTGGGGAGGAGGGTGTTAATCTTATTTTCTCATGGAAAAGCCTTCCCAGGGTTTAAAACAGAAGCTGGGGTCTAATTTGCATTTTAAAGAAATCCCTTTGGTTGCTGGTGCTGAGAATCTGTCCAGCCATGGGAGCTGAGACCAGAAGAAGGGGAGACCAAAGTCACTGCATTGCCCCCCCGAGAGTGGTGGAGGTGCCATCCAGAGACACACCACATCCACACACTGCCTTGGACTGCGGAGAGGTGGCTGGGGCAGCCGGCCATGTAGACATATCCACACAATGGGTGGAAACCCTAAGCCATGCAGCCTAGATAAGGTACCTTGGTGTTTCTAGATGGCCCTGGGAATGCTGGGAAGGAAGAGGAAAGTTGAGGGAGAATGCAGGACACTGAGGAGACTACCCTACTGCTCAGTGTTTGGTCTTATATCACTGTCCACATAACTGGGGCACTTGCCCCTTGGTGGGGGGCCCAGCCATGAGGTGAGGGGATGGGGAGGCATGGTAGAGATCACAACTCACATAGCCCACCAAACAGTTGAGCACCAGATATTACCAGGTCATCCACCATTTGTGCAAGGGATTATTCCTAGGTTCAAAGTTTCATGGTCTGTAAGACCAAGTTTTTGCTCCTGAAGAATTCAGCCTGGCAATAAAATAATGGGATGAGCTGCAAACCCAAACCCAGGTGGGATGTGATCATGACCGAAGCATGACAGTTCAGGCTTTTTTTTTTTTTTAAATAAGACGTTTTATTTTTTTTTAATATTTTATTTATTCATTTTCAAGCAGAGAGAGAGAGAGAGAGAGAGAGAGAGAGAGAGAGAGAGAGAGAGAGAGAGAGCGCACCAGGGCCACCACCTTGTGGGTCTGGCTTATATGAGACCTGGGGAATTGAACCAGGGGCCTTAGGCACTGGAGGCAAGTGCCTTAACCTCTGAGCCATCTCTCCAGCCCCAGTTCAGGCTTTTTAAAGGACAGAAGTTGAGAGAGAGAGACAAGAAAGTCTTTATAGGGGCATCCATAAATGTCTGGCCTGGGTGGTGGGGAACATTTGCCTATGCTTGGATGTAGTAAAGCACAGGTGTAATTCAACAAAGGAATGTTCCTTCTCCACAGTAGTTGAGGGCATGTGGAGAAGTAAAGAATGCGAAATCAGAAAGGTAATTACAGCCAGGTTACAGAAGTGCTTGAGTGCTGAGGGGTTTGTAATTGTTGCCATGGGGAGCTTTTGAAGGCTGGGACCAGCCCACTGGTCTGAGGATGTAGCTCTGATGGGGACAAGGATAGATAGGAGAGATGAGAGCCTGGAACTGTCTGCTGCAACAGTCTAAGTTCTAGAAGACACGGCCTTACAGCAGAGCAGGCTCCCTGGTGTAGGCATTGGACGCGATGCAGGTGCCAACAAGATGACTCTGGGACAAGTTAACAGAACCGAAGGGCCCTGGAAATTTCCAGAGCTGCTGAGAAACATCAGTGGAAATTCAGAAAATGGGGGAAGAGCTCGTGTGTGTTGGGGCGGGGATGAGCCCAGCTTTGGGCAAAGTGTAAAGTTTCTTACTTACCCGCTCTCCACATTTGAATCCCATTGGCACAGCATTCTCAGACCTTTATAAAGCCAAGAGACTAGAATGTTCTAGCCCACAGAATCTGCCTGCCTATTCTTTTTTAAAAATATTTTTTATTTATTTGCAAGGGGAGAGAGAGAGAGAGAGAGAGAGAGATTAAATGTACCAGGGATTTTAGCCACTGCAAATGAACTCCAGTTGCATGTGTCACTGACTTTATGTGAGTACTGGGGAATTGAACCCGGGTTTTTAGGCTTTGCAGGCAAGCACCTTAACTGCTGAGCCATCTCTCCAGCCCCTCTGTCTGCCTATTCTTATCAGGGGACACTGTTATTCCGTCTGTCTGTCTGTCTGTCTGTCCCTTTCTGCTTCTAAATGTTGAATTCCCTTAGGGCCCCACTACAGGCCCACACTAGTTCATTGTGACTTCTATGGAGCCAGAGTTCAGCATTGTGCATGCCTGGTGATGACAGAGTTTAGCAAGTAATTGTGGATGGTGGAGGGGGAGGCAGGAAGGGATGAGAGGAGAGATGCTGTTTTCTCTTCAGTTCTCAGCTGACTCCCAGAAGCCCCTTCACTGATATTATGGGGCCAGGGAGCAGTGGAGTAGGTGAGTGATTTGTCATGGCTGGAGGTCTGGGGCTCCTGCGGTAGCTGCATGCTTACAGTGGTGTGCTTATCCTTAAGGTCTGGATCAACATTTTTCTTTCAAGTCCAGAGACTTCTACAAATCCCAGCCTAAAACAACAACTGGATTGCATTTTTGAGGAGAAGGGATTGGAGGAGAAGGCGAGAGAGTCTCTCCACTCCCCCACCCACTCCAAAACACAACCGGAGTGTTTAAGTAGGCCAAGCTGCAGGCCCGGCCCCGGGAGGGCCTGCCTGGGAAGACCCACAGGAAGAATCGGTGGATGGAGAAATAACAGATCTTCTCTTGGTCTGCTGCATTGAGTAGTGAGATCACAGCTGCCTTGGGAAAGGGGGCTGAGAGTGACACCCAGTGACAGCACTCCATGCCCTGCTTGCTGGAGGGAATGAACTTCCTCCCCAGGGCTGGAGATGACAGCACTGGGCACACCGAAGAGAGAGCCCAGCTGGTCATCTTCCTGTAAATCTCGGGCAGATCCCTACTGCCTGGCGACCTGAAGGCAGCTTGAAAGGGGAGGATTTGTGCATAGCATAGCCAGGGAGAATGTAGGGGGACTTGGCTGGGGAGCAAGGTGGGGGTGGAGGCTTTCTGGCTACCTTCACAACTCTATGTGAGAGGGACATCCCAGGGCTGTTAAGGGTCTTCCTGCCTCCTGCTTCCTATGAGCCGCATGCCACGCATATCAAACTGTCCAGATGAGCTCAATCCCAGTCCCTAGTTCTGAGTTGAACTAGGTATGCGGCCTCCCTCAGTCTCTTGGGTCTCGGTACCACCCTCTGTCAGTTTCCTGCTGTAACAAATCACCACCCACGGGGAGATTTAAAGCAATGTGAATGTAATCTCTCAAAAACCTGGAGTCTGAAATGAAGGGGCCAGGGTGCCCATTCCAGAGGAGAAGCCTTCAGTGTATCTAGGGCTGTGGGGGTCATGGCTGACTCTGAGTTCCTCAGCCTGCAGCTGGCCCCTTCCCTTGCCCACCAAGGTCTGTCTATGTCCTCTCCTCAGCCCACAGGCGCAGGATCCAGGATGACCTCATCCTCGCTAGCTACATCTGCAGACAGTTTCCAAATAAGGTCACGTTCAGAGGTTTCTGGGATGGAGGTGAATTTAGAGGAACACGGTTCTACCCAGAAAACCTTCCTCCTTGAATGCACAGTGATGCTTTGTGGACAGTCACGGGCCTCTTGGATAGAGAATTTTGGGGAAAGGGCGCTCTGGTGGGCAGGATAGTCTCCTCGATTCTCCAGCCTTCTTCCTAATAAGTTGGCTGTAGCTAAACTTAAGTGAGGCTTGTCAGGAGGGGCACCATGGTTCCCAGAAACTCTTCCTAAGAAACATTGCTGCTTCTGGGCAGTCCCTGTGGCCTTTTCCTTGAACAACCTGTGATGCCGATGGCTCAAGAAAACCATGAAAGCTCAACTATTTTATTTATCTACAAGCAGAGAGATACAGACCAGGGGGGAGAGGAGGGGAGAATGGGTGTGCCAGGGCCTCTTGCCACTGCAAACAAACTCCAGATACATGCGCTGCTTTGTGCATCTGGCTTATATAGGTATTGGGGAATTGAACACGGGTCGTTAGGATTTGTAGGTGAGTGCCTTAACTGCTGAACCATCTCTCCAACCCAAGGTTCAACTTTTAATGGCACTTGTTCCTCTATGAAAATTCATCTACCTTACAGCAGGGCTGAGAGAACGCTTCTTATTCTGGAGGCTCTCTCCCAAAATTGTTGGAACATTGGTGGCATAATCTAAGGAGTCCTTGGCACATCTAAGTCAAGCATGCCGAGGACGCAAGGCTGGCTCCTGAGGCACCGCCATGTGGTATGGCAGACTGGGAACTGGAACCTTATTCGGTTGAGTACAGGGTTGTCTGAACGAGTAGTTGGTGAGTATATTTAGCGCTTTAAGCCCATGGTTTCCTGGATAGTGTGCCGGAGATAAGGATGAGTTAGATGAGTTCATTTTCAAGTCATTTGAAAGGAAAAGCATTCAATGGGAACTTAGTATGAGCGGGATGCTACGGATAAAATGACATGTAGCCAAAGTCGTCATTGCAAAAGTCAAGAAGGGTTGGGGGCAACTTAAGGGTAGGGACCTCTGGCTCCCACACTGGCCTTTAGAAAGCTTGGCATTTAGACCTTGATGTGCATCTTTCTTTGTTGCTTGCTGGCCTGGTAACCACACATCTGTCTCTTGTTACCCCCAATCACCCATTTCCCCAGCTGTAGAGTGAGGTGGGGAGCACTGATGTGGTGGTCAAATCTGAGGTAGCTCTGGTGGGACAGGATGGCAGACAGAGCCCTCAGTCACTTCTCGTCTGGTTCTGGAACTTTCTGAGCTAGAAGGGTTCCTTTGAGTGTTAGATGTTGGGATATGTTCCTAGGAGGCAGCCACCCATGGGCCTGAGAGATTCCATCAGGGGAATGAATTAGGGAGCCTGAGTTTGATTTTGTTGTTTTGAGAGGGGGCTCATGTCTCCTAGACTGATCTAAAACTGGCTGATTTGGAACTTTCTGTCAGTGGATAACCTCCTCTCTCTGATGGGTGATATGGTCAGAGGTTGACGTTGAACTTGTGATCCTTCTGGCTTCAACTAAATGAATGCTGGGATTATAGGCTTACAAGTATGTGCCATCAAGCCCAGTTTTGATGTGGTGCTGAGGATTGAATGGAGGGCTTCATGCATGTAACTCTGCCAATTGAGCTGCATCTCTAGCCCTTGTTCTGCTTTTTAAAAGAAATTAATATTTTATTTATTTATTTATTTATTTATTTATTTATTTATTTATTTGCAAGCAGAGAGATAGAAGAGAGAAAGACAGAGAGAATGGCCATGTTGGGGCCTCCAGCTCTTGCAAACAAGCTCCAGATGCATGTGCCACTCTGTGCATCTGGCTTTACGTGGATACTGGGGAATCGAACAACAGTTGTTAAGCTTTTGCAAGTTCTTTAACTGCTCAGTCATCTCTTCAGTTCTGTTTTCCTTTTTTTTTTTTTTTTTTTGGTTTTTCAAGGTAGGGTCTCGCTCTAGCCCAGGCTGACCTGGAATTCACTCTGTAGTCACAGGCTGGCCTGGAACTCACAGCAATCCTCCTACCTCTGCCTCCGGAGTGCTGGGATTAAAGGCGTGCGCCACCACGCCTGGCTGTTTTCCTTTTTTTAAAGCTTCAGTATATGCCAAATGCCTCGCATGAATGTGCCTTGCTCCTGCAGCATCCCTATAAATGAAAGCAAGATCATAAACTGCATTAGCACTGAGGCTCAGAGATAAAGTAACTCCACTAAGATAACACAGCTAGAAGATGAGGCAGGCAGAGCAGCTGGCCTGATGGGCATTTCAGAAAAGCTGTAGTGATGGGCAGACCTAGCCCAGGAAGAGACAGGCAATTGACGGAACATCCTAGCCATGTATGGAGAATGCTCTTTCCACAGAAGACCCTCTAGACGAGGGCACCTCCAGGCTCTGGCTTTCACTTTCCTCTGCCTCACAGAGGTGAGTGGTGCTGTGCACAAGTTTGCCTTCCAGATACCCCAGAAGTGGTGGTGGGGGAGCATGCAATCTCATGGGATTAGGAAGCAATCTGAACATGAAATTACTCCCTGGGGTCTGGCAGCTACAATGGGGAGGAGGATAGGATCTGAAATTTCTTGGAAATTGATCCTCTTACTCCCTGGTGGATAGGGATTTGAAGGTAGTCTTTGGCCCTGCCCCCTCAGCACGGTGCATGAGAACTGCCAGCTCACTCTCCATACAAGACTGCAGACTTTTGAGAGCAGGCCTGTAGGCTGGGAAGATGCTCAGTGGGTAAACTGATTGTCATGTAAGCACGAGAACCCGAGTTTGATTTTTGAGTACTCATGTCAAATGCTGGTTGTAGGGGTGCAATCCCACACTGAGGAGAAGGAGTGTAGACAGCAGGATCCTAGGGCTTGCTGGCTAGCTAATGTAGCCAAATCGGTTAGCTGTAGGGCTAGAAAGAAACCCTGTCTTCAGAAATAAGGTGGAGAGCACCTGAGAAATACACCTGATGTCTCTCTCCAGCCTCCACAGCACACACGTGCACCTCCACTCGTGTGCCCATACATATATGAACATGCATACACACGCCCATGCACACCACACACAATACACCAGAAAACAAAACTAGGCCTGTGTGGTTTGACATTTTTATAGGTTATGGAAGAGGATAAGCCCAGGGCTCCCCATATGTTAGGTATACCCTACTGCTCAGCTACACCCCAACCTGCAAGCATCCTTGACCTTTCCATCTTAACTCCTTTCCAAGACTCCATTCTCCCAGAGGCCACAGTCACCAGAGCCAACACTGATTATTTTCACAGAGCTGCCAGGACCAGGCCTCATTCTAAGCCCTTCCCAAAACCTAGAGTGGTCAGTCCTTTGCACAACTCTGTGTGGCCAGAACAAGTTAGCATCATGTTCTAGTTCAGGCACACAGAAGTTAGGTGATTTCCCGAGGCCACACAGCTCATGGATGACAAGAGATCAGAACTTGAGTCAGCCTTCCTAGCACCACACCATCCCAAGTACCCAGGAATCCTACGTATATACCTGTCAAGTATTTCTTTTCCTCTTCCGATTTGTCCCCACTGAGAGGTCTCTAAGGATGGGGCAGAAGCTGTGTGGTGCTTGGCAAATGAGCATCACTTTTTCTTAATATATGTGTGTGTGATGCATGTGTGTGTGATGCATGTGTGTGTGTGTGTGTGTGTGTGTGTGTGTGTGTGTGTACAGATGTGTATACCCTATACACACGTGTGTAGATGCTGGAGAACATCAGGTGTCCTCTCACTCTTTTTAATATTTTATTTATTCGTTTTTATTTATATTTTATTTATTTATATTTTTATTTATTCATTTTTAAGCAGAGAGAGAGAGAGAGAGAGAGAGAGAGAGAGCTACTAGGGCCACCACCTTGTGGGTCTGGCTTATGTGGGTACAGGGGAATTGAACCGGGGGCCTTAGGCACTGGAGGCAAGTGCCTTAACCGCTGAGCCATCTCTCCAGCCCTGTCCTCTCACTCTTGCACATTGTTTCCATGAGATGGAGTCTCTCCTTGAACCTGAAAGTACTGTTTTGGGCTCCTCACTGTCTCTCGCCCCCAGTACCTGCCAGCAGCCACTGCCCTGTCTTCCCTTTCTCTGTGTGCACTGCTTTGGACATTTCTTTTAAATGGCACCATTGGAGCTGTGGCTTTGGGGACTGATTCCTTTCACATAACATAATATGTTAGGGGTTCTTCTACTTTGTGGCATGGGTGGGAACAGCCTGTCATTCTTTCTGTGGGTGGGTAACCTGCTCTCCGTCTTGGGTGTGCACAGGACTGCACTGCCTGAATGCTGGACCTCAGTTCTTTCTTAGTATGCACTGCTTTCCTTCATTTCAAAAGAACGTGCAGATGAGCACCACACTGTCATTTTAATATTGTGCATTTACAGTTGAAGAAGTTGGCTGCCTCATCACAAATACTAACCAGCTTCCTGGTTTACAAAAGTGGAAGCACACAGTTAGAATAGCCCATGGTGTGTGCTTGCACAGGAAAGCATGCTCCTGCCTCAGCCCACACCCACAGCCAGGCAAGCAGGAGATTATATCTCTACTGGTGTTCTCTGCTATGATTTGGCGCTTGGGGCTTTCCCCTGCCTCTTGAAGGCAGTGCGAAGAGGGAGAGGATGAGAGTTGTAGTCTGCAGTCAGCCTTGATGTAGAATGAGAAGTGCAAGTACAGCTGGTCCCTGGCTGAACCTGTTCAGCCATGAATGCGTGCACTTGCTCAGTGAGCCAGTCCCAGAGCGCCTGCATAGGCCACAAGCCC
>PVHP010018511.1:0-33046 GCA_004024765.1 Zapus hudsonius
CAGAATTGTGTATATTTGTTAACCTACACTGATCTCACTCTCCGATGGAGATTGTGTTTGTATTTTTCAGCATGCAGCGAGAGAGCTGGGCCCATCTAACCCTACCAACCGACAGTAGGCTGATAGCTGAGATTCTGGCAAGAGAGGAGCCACCACAGTCATATCGTGGAGGATCCCAATGGAACCCCGCAGAGAGTGACGGGATGAACAAGGGGCCCACAGCCACAGCCATTAAATCAACTCAAGATAAGCCAGTGAGACAGAAACCAACGATTTCGACCCAAAGACCCCTAAGCTCACAACCTTAAAGCAGCATTAATACTCATCCACCACGACTCAGGGAACTATGCGGAAGAGGGGGCGGAAAGATTGTGAGAGCCGTGGTGGGGGAGATTATCCAGAGGCATGGCCAGGAGAACCAGGCTGAACACTAGGCTATCCATGGTCCCCTGTGACAAGGACTGATCCAGTCGACCCATGGAGGACGTTATCCAGTGGAGGGGGGAGGGGAGGGCAGTGGGGAATTGGCGATAACAACTCATTGTTTGCCCACTACATGTTTTAACTCATTATGGACAATAAATTTAAAAAAATAAAGAAATAAAACTTGCTCATAATTCTTGTCAAGAATGGGAAACTCCATTTTGTTTTTAGTGTTAAAAATAAAATAGAGGGGAAAAATAAAATTTATTAGTCAGTGAAAGCTTGAAAATGGCTAGAAATATAATGAAGCAAGTATGGCAAAATGCTAATGCCGGAGAATCTAGGTGAGATGTTGTGAGTAAAATGTGCACAACCCGTCTAACTTTGCCACATGCTTGAAATTTCTCAGAAAATATTGGGGGAAGAACTTTTTAGTCAAATTATAAAATCAGGCGATAAAAATTCCTATTATACAAAGGACACAAAATTATTTCTCTTTTTGTGAATTAGAAGTATTGGGTATTTACTCAAACCAATAAGATACCACATTAATTGGAGTACAAATCTATTAATGTAAAAAGCTCTTTGAAAATGCTCTCCCCATGGTATTCTTAATAGCTTAGTTTGTCTCCAGCTAGGTCCTGCAGCCTTGTCAGTTGTTCTTGAATCCTGGAGAAGTGCCATCAGCTCAGGGGCTTAGAGCAGAGTTTGTGCTGGGGAGGAACTATTTGGAATGTAAAGAAAAGAAAGGGCCTATGTTTATGTTTATGAAAGAACATCACCATCAACCCAAGGTGAGGGCGACTTGAGACAGTTACTGCTGTTACCCCTTGAGTCACAGTGATCACCTCTACATTGTAAGAGCTCTCCATTTTCTCACACAGACACAAGCAGGATGCTTAGCAACCAACACAGTGTGTGGAGAAAGCAAAGGCACTAACCCTAACCCTAAATCCACGTTCTACTAACTAAAAGACAGTCAGTGTTCCTGCAGTTCTCTGCATCTTAGTCTACCTGCTAGAAAGTGGAGTTGATAAATGCAGACACTAGAGTTAACTAACATGACAAGTACACAGTGCTTGTCTGTCTAGAAATTTAGACCCACACTTTCCTAATTCTGGTGAGGAAGAAATGAAAAGAACAAGAGCTATTCTTTTCACACACTGATGAAAATTAATGAAGATTCCTGTAAGACTGACTTGGACAAGATCCACCTTCTGGATCAGACTTGGACACTCACATTTGCCAGTGTTCTGTGGTCAGGGCTACTCTGCCAATTGAGGATGGAAAGCTCATAGGACTCTCCATACAGAAACAGAAGCTACTGCCAACCTATCTGACATCTATTTGCCCCAAACTTGTACTTCTGTGAAATCTGATAGAACACTAGTCTCTCTTTAGTGGCTGCAATATGTTTTGTGTTTCTAAGAAATGGTTACCTTGAACTTTTAAAAATTAATATCTTTCTTATGAGTAAGTATATACATTGTATAAGCAAATCTTGTGAGGGTGTCCCCATTTCCTATCTCTCTCCTTCCTCGGTACGCATACTGGATCTGTCCATAGGGTAGAGGTTTATTAACTGCACCAGAGGTAGCCACTTTTTCTTTTTCCCTTCCCCCTTTGTGCATTGTTGCTGAGGGGAGCAATGTCTCTGGATATTCTCCCCTACCATGGCTCTTACATTCTTTCTGCCCCCCTCTTCCACTCAGTTCCTTGAGTCATGGTGGGTGAGTTTTAAGTGTGCTTTATTGTTGAGATCTTAAGTATCTTTGGACCTTGAAACCAATTCAAAAGGTCTAACTATGCTTACACATAGGTTGAAATGCTTACACCCTATCTAAGCTCTCAATTCATTTATGTTCAGGGACCACACAGAGGCATTTGCAGAGCTAACAAATAGAGCACTCAGGAGCCACGTAGTACTCTTGCTATTAATAACGACAGACCTTTTCATTTACCTCTGCCTTTGGCTCAGCTGATTCATTAGAGGTATCAAGTTGTTCCTTGGCCTGGGCCATCTGGGTCATCAACCTATCCATGTGGGACTGGATGTCTGCCAGTATCTCAGTCACGTGGGCCGTAGCCATTGCTTCCTGGATGTCCACTAGATGAAGTGCCTTCTGCTCCTCCTCGGCAATCACTCTCTGAACTTTCTTGAACTCTTGGCGTATAAACACCTTCATCTGGTCCCAAGTCACCTGCAGCACAGACAAAAAGGGTGGGTTGACACATGAAGAAATGAAGCGTTGGCAGACCTGGCCAAAGCACAAACTATGGCTGCTATGTTATCCTGAAGTTTTGGGAATGCTCTCTCAATAATATGTCCTCAACCCTTTGGATGAATTTCCTGCTAATCTTTTTGCTTTTTTCATTGTCAAGGAATTAATTTCTTACTCCATTTTTTGTTTTTGCTTTTGCTTATTTTTATGCCATTGATATATAACTACTTCAAAAAATAGTAATTGATATATATAAAAACTAGTGTACATGGCAAAGCTGCAACTCCTAACTATGTTTCATGCCTATAATCCCAACAGTCAGAGGGCAGGAAGACTGTAATGAGTTCAAAGCCAGCCTAAACTACATAGTGAATTCCATGCATTGGGCTACAGAGGGAAAAGAAAGGGTAAAAGGAAGAGGAGGAGGAGGAAGAGAAAGATAAGGAAAAGGAAGAGGAGGAGGAAGAGGAGGGGATATGGAGGAATTGTCATTTAAGTAAGCTCCTTTTAAAGAGAAGAAAAAACATGACTTCTTGTTCTCAGCCTGGTGATGTGTTCATGTAACAGTATGTCATTAAAAAAAAAGCAAACTGGGAAAATGTAACAACAGAAACTGAGGAAGGGAAAAGTTGAAGGAGGGCATGGCAGACTAAGATGCTGGACGTATGAAGCTGTTTCTGTAGCACTGCCAAAAGGATATTACTGTCCAATGGCTAAGCGACTTGAGCCCTCAGGAATCAAGTCCTTCTGCAGGTGCTCTCCCTGGTGCTGAAGAGGAGAGCTATTAAATGCCCTGAAAATTCTGTATCAGATGGAGAACTACAGTTAGTGTTTATATAATTCTTTTTTATTTTAACGTACATTTGTCATGGCTGCTCTGCTTTATGATAATCGTTTATCAGTGCATCTCCACTCTTAAAATATATGAGGTGTTAAATGATCTAGGTAGAAACTTCTCAAAGAAACCAAATAAAGGACATTTTCACTAAGGGATACATTTTACTAAATGCCTGAGAATCTCTCTAAATATTCGTAATAATTCCAAGTGACTAAAAATGACAATTATAATAAAAATTGACTGAAATCTATTTTTTATTACAACTCACATACACATGTGGTTCAAAGTTGACATCATATTACAGAAAGTTCTAGACCAGAAAGTAGATGAATTAATCCTGGGCACTGAAAATTAAATTCTCTATTTCCCATTACTTTATACAGTTTTTCAACACAAAACTTTATCTTACACAAATAAGGCCAAGAAAGAGAGTTGAAGGCAGAATAATGCAGTCTATAAAACCTTTGTGCCTTCTTCCCACTCCCATTCTATACTAAATAACAGATATTCTTTAACCTCGTTCAAACTGTAAGAACTTCTGGGCCACGACACTCCTTTAAAGGCAGAGCCTACGGAAGTGCTTCCCTGGGAGAATGGGCATGCAGAAGGCTGAGTTTCCTGGACAAGGACTGCTGCTTTCAAACTCCCTTGAGGTTCTATTCCACTTTGGCATCAAAACTCCATCCTGCTAGAATCTTCACAGTTCTCCAAAAGTAATAGGCCTTCATATAGGTGCCTGCTATCTGGAAGCCCCTGACATCAATTCCAAGAAGGGATTCTTCTTTAGCCTGCCCTACAGTTCCTCAAAAGTGAAAGAAATAGGGCTGAAGAGATGGCTCAGCGGTTAAGGTGTTTGCCTGCCAAGCAGAAGGATCTGAGTTCAATTTCCCAGTGCCCACATAAAGCCAGATGCATGAGGTGGCACATGTGTCTGGAGTTTGTTTGTAGTAGCTGGAGGCCCTGCTGTGCTCATTCTCTCTCTCTCTCTCTCTCTCTCTCTCTCTCTCTCTCTCTCTCAAATAAATAATAAAATATTTTTTAAAAAGTGGAAGTAGATCTCAACAATAAAGCAAACTTAAAACTCACCCACAATGACTGGGGTGGAGGGAGGAATGTAAGAGCCATGGTGGGGAGAATATCCAGAGACATTGCCCCCTTCAGCAACAACACACAAAGGGGGGGAATGGCTACCTCTAGAGCAATCATAACCCCCTACCTGATGGACTGATCCAGTATGCCCACTGAGGAGGATCCATAGTGGATTGGGGACAGGGAGGAAGGAAATGACAACGTATCTAATTATGGATGATAAAGATATGTATTTACAAAAATGAAAAGTTATAATCTTACATTCCTGACAATTACCACACATGATATTTCATAAAAGAAAATATGTGAAAGTTTTTTTACATAGCACTTATTAACTCTTAAACTTCTCTAAAGCCAAAAGCTTTTCCTCACTCCAAACAAAATCTTAGGATGGAACCCAGTGGTGGTTTGAATGTAAATAGATGTCCCCCATAGCCTGAGGGATTTTTGATTAAAACTGAGCTTGCAACTTGAGTCTCAGGAAGATGGAGCCCTGCTGGAAAAGAGGTGTGTCACTAGGTGTGGGGGTGTGATCTTGAGTCCAGACCTAAAAGTGTGTTCAGAGTAAGTATGAGCTATGGCTGTTCATGTGTGCTGGCTTTTTGGTAGTGTCTCTCTGCTAATAATCTATGGAAATGAGCTAGCTTTTTTAGCCCTGATGGAACCTCCCCTGGATTCTGTAAATTGAAAACTAAACCTTCTCCCCCACAATCTGCTTCTGGTTAGGTGTGTGTCCCAGCAAAGAGAAGGTAACTGCAACAAACCCCGAAGGATAAAAGAGCCAGAAGTAGAACTATTTTTATTTAAAGAGAAACATTCCCCTCCAGCTTTCTGTGTTTATTATGTCACTGAATGTCTCCAGGTAAATCTCACCTGAAGGGTCTGGTCCTTCACATAAGTGTAATCTTTTTTTTTTGGTTTTTTGAGGTAGGGTCTCACTCTAGTCCAGGCTGACCTGACTATGTAGTCGCAGGGTGGCCTTGAACTCATGGCAATCCTCCTACCTCTGCATCCAGAGTGCTGGGATTAAAGGCGTGCACCACCACACCCGGCTAAATGCAATCTTAAAAGGAGTTTCCTCTTTGGTCATCTGGTCTCCTAGTTGTGAAAACTGTCAGCTCTTAACTTACAAGCAAGATCCTGTATCACTGTTACAGTTACATGAGTGAAATACATTTACTTCAACACAGCACTCTTACTTGGAAACACTTGTTTATTTACATATGGAGAGAACATACCAGTGATTATCTGAAACAACCTCTTTGTATAGCTAAAGAAAAAAAACCCTTGGGAAGTACAGTAATAAAGTCATGTTTAGAAACTGTACTTTGGTCCAGTTCTATATGCTTTCTGCTATGACACTATGCCTCTAATGATAATTTTTTGACTGATTCTGGCTCTTCTAGTTCATTTCCACCTGACTCAGATATTGCCAGAGTCAACAAGATGCCTCCCTTGATGTCCCCACTGGGATAAAGTATTTATACCCAAGGAATTAAATTTTATCCCATGGTACTTTCTCTATGCTGTGCATTTAACATTTCCAAGATAGACCAGATCCCAGAGGTATGTAGATTGGCACATTACACATCCATAATTAAATACATAAAACCTTGAACCAGAGGCTTGTACTTAAAAACAACACTCATTCAATGTACCTGACATGAACTAGAAGCCATTCACTCCTAGCTCACTGGTCTGTAAGAAATGAAGGGTTTATTTCCTTGGATTAATCTCGGGCAGATTAAAAAAGAGGAAGCATTCAAGACAGAAAGCATGACGGCTTGAGAAAGACTGGTTCAGAAAAGTACTGCTGAGATGAGCTGAGAGAACAGACTAGGGGCAGGAGCAGGAAGCAACTCAGAAGAAAGCACCCATGTCCCAATGACCGAGGATTTCAGAAGCATTTGTGCTAGAATTATAGGTGTGCACCACTGGGCTGAGTGGAAAAGGACTATTTCAGCTGCTATCCACTGTCCTCACTTCTACAGCAGTGTCCTCCCAACTTGCCAGAGCCGCAAACACTTCGAAATTGGGAAGCTCAAAGTGAAGACTCCTGTATAGCTTCTCACATTTATTGTGGTACTGTGTTCCAAGAAAGCTCTTCTCAAACTTCTCTCAGGTTCCAGGGAGGGCAGACTAGGACATTTCATCAGCAAGGCGGGGGTGGGGGTGTGTGCAGATGGCAAGACTTGTGTCTTGTACGTGACTGAAATAGCCAGTGTGTTTGTGGGGTGAGGACTGTATTTCCCAGGTATGGTAGTTGGAATGAGTATGAGATGTCCCCAGTGACCTTGCTAGTGGCAATTTGGGAAATGTAGCCTTGCTGGAGGAGCGATGTCACAGGGGCAGACCTGGAAGTTTATTGCCCAGCTCTGAGCCTAGTACTGAGGCTACTTCCACCCAGATATGTGACAGATTACTGCTGTATCAACATATGACGGCCAGCCTCTGCTTCTGTCATGCTTTCTCCTGCCATGATGAAACTTCCCCTCCAGACAGTAAGCTGAAATAAACCCTTTCCTCCCATAAGCTGCTTTTGGTGGAGTGTTTTGCCCTAGCAATAAGAAGCTAACTATACTACATGACTAGGAAAATTATGAAGCAGTTTAGAAACACAGAAGACATGAAATCTCATTGTCATCATTCTCATGATATAGTTAAAAACCTGACTGGCTGGGGTTTTACAGTGAGGTGCTGGGCGTGGTAGAGAAAACATTTACCAAAGTAAACGTTTAAAGTCTGCCTGGTTAGAAGGCAGCTTTGGTGGCAGAGTGTTTGCCCAGCAAGGCCATGGACATGGGTTTGATCTCCAGCAGCACAATAAATAAATTAATTAAGAAAATAATAAAGACACCAAAATGAATAAGAATGGTTACTTGTGAATAGTGAAGTTACAAGTACTTTTATTGTACTTTCTAGTTCAAACTTAGTTTGTTTTTTTTTTTTTTGACAAGGGAATGAATGTTAGGGTTGAATGTGAATCCTCATGCTGAGCAAATACTCTATATAACATACGTTGCTACACCTTCAGTCCAAATTTTCTATAATAATATATGATACTTATTTTCTGCATACTCATAGAGGTGTGTGGTATGTATATATATATACATTGTATGAATGTGGAGGTAAGAGGTGACTTTGGGTATCTTTTTTGATCAATCTCCTCTTTATTCACAGAAGCAGAGTCTCTCATTTAATCACAGAGCTGTCTCCACCGTCAGCTCACCCTAGGGATCACTAGCCTCTGCCTCTAGAGCACTGGCATTACAGGCAGCCACCATGCCCAGCTAGCATTTACATGGGCACTGGGGGCATCAACTCAAGTCTGCATGCTTGCATGACATGCTTGCATCTTCCCAGCCCCAATACTTGCTTTTTAGCAAGATTTTAAAAGAAGCATGGCTTGAAGAAAGTTGAAAGCCACACACAGTAGCACACACTAGTAACTCCAGCAGAAGGATCAGGATTCAAGGTCATCTTCGGCTACATAGTAAGACTGAAACCAGTCTGTGCTACATAAAATCCTGTCTCAAGGGAAAGGAAAACAAAACAAACAAAACAACAACAAAAACATAAGAGGAGGGACTCCTATTAAGCTCAATGGGTCACAAGTGGAGAAATAAAGACAAATAAATAGCTAGAAAGAGGAGGGGAGCAGTGGGAGGGGGAAAGAAGACAAGAGAGAGTGAAAATTGTCAAAATGTATTATATACATGCATAAAAATGTCAAAATAAAACCCATTAGTATAAATAATATTTGCCAAGAAAACTGGAAATTAAAAGCGGGAAAAAGAGCAAGTCCTTGGCAAAACATTAACAATACAAATTTACCAAGTTTAAAAAGTATTATATGCCACAATATAAACGTAGAATTTCTGCCTGGTAGTCAAAGTTAGTTCAATATTTTTGAATTAGTTAATATAATCCATTCATACCAACAAACTAGAGAAAAACCCCATAATCAAATCAATAGAAGCAGAAACAGCATTGGACAAAATCCAATGTCCATGATAACTATTGTCAATAAAGTAGGAATGGAGGGCCCTAGTATCTGTCTTCAGATTCTATCAAGTACTGTTCCCAAGTCCATCTCCCACTGTCAAATCTGAGCAGAACATCCTCACATGGATGTCCTCTTGGATATGTCTAGTATTTCTCATTGATGAGCAAAAGTAGCTTCATACTCGTGAGAACTCACTAGACTTATCAAAATTTCTCAGAAACTAAAGTCTGCTCTTCTGAGGACACCTGGATAATGGATGCTCCTAGGGAACCTCAAGTTCTTTATGTGCTGCACTGACATGGACTCAGTATTGAGATCTATCGTGTTTGGTGTTCCAGACAGCATGGATGCATGATTCTTATGCAATGCTCATGTAGGCAACAATAGTTTCATGTCACACTAGGGAAAACCAAAGCCCACATTACATCATTACTCACCTACTGCTATGCATCAGGTAAGCAAGAAGACATTCGGTTCAGGTCAGCCCCATTCCAAAGAGCGAGCTCTGGCAGCCAATCCATATGGCACCCTGCTTCTCAAAGGAAATGGGCTTTAGAGAACCATGATTAGACTACGGGCAAGCAATGTCAGTTTCAGTAACAGAAAGCATTCAGGATGGGAAGTCAGAGGGCCTCAATGTTAAGTCAACCTTGACTTTTGCAAAAGAGCATCTAGATGACTCTGAATAAGTCATTAAACTGGTTTTATTTTTATTACAAACTATATAAATAAATAGAAGCAATATTTCACTAATCCAGATTTGTTCCAAATCATATCTGTTCCCAAACCAGAAATCTAACTCAGCAGTTACAGTAGCATAGTAAAAAAGAAAAAATAAATTAAGGAACATGCAGATTAACCTTGTCTCTCCTACCTTTAAGCACATGTTGAGAAGCCATCTAGCCATCTGCTGCCCTGTCTCTTCCAGCTTAGGGGTATACTAGTAATGAGCCCCCTTGGACTTTACTGCTCAACTGTTGGTAGCAATTTAGCACGAGAAATACCCTTCCATCTTTACATTCTCTCTTCCCACAGTTGCTGGAATTTCCTAGATTCCTTGTTACAAACTTCTTTCCTGCCATTCCATCTATTCTCCCTTGGTAACTGTGACTGAGAAACCCCTCTGCACCAGAGGTTTTCAATGCTGGCACTCCTGACCCTTGGAGCTGAGAACTCTCTGTTGTGGGGCTGCTGGGCCGTTGGATGATGTCCAGCATCTCTGGCTTTGACAGTTGCATCCTCCTACCCTCGACTGTGACAACAGACATTGTTGGGACCAAAACCGTTTTCCACTGAAAAACACTAGATTAATCTTTATAGCAATTTCATCTCATCTTTCAAATGTAATTATTACCTCCCTTGAGAGATGCCCTTATGCCTAGATATACTCTCCAGGCAACCAATCTGTGTCCTCTTGACTCATGCATTTCTCCACCTAGATACTTTTCTACTACTTAAGCTAAGCCTCCATCCTTCTTCCTTATCATACTGTCCTTTGTCAGTGCCTCTCACTTAGGCACCATCACAGGGTACTTCGGGTGGCTACCATTACAGATGAAGAAACTATGGTAAAGAAAGAAATCTACCCACACAGAAGGAAGCTCCAGACTGGAGTCTGAATTTACATAGTTCACTATATAATCTGTCTTCTAACTACATTACTCCTTATATCTTCCCTTTAAACACTAACTTGCTTCCCTTGTTCAAATTAACAGTTTAGACAGTTAACCAGGCTACGAAATGAGTCAGTTTTATCAGACCCCTGCAAATAAAAAGATCTTACTCTCTGCAGGGGAAACTGCCCAAGGGCTTAACATGTAACAGCAAGCAATCCATCCAGGGAGAGGGCATGAGCCACACTTCATTTGCCCTCTGAGCCCGGCTGCTGAAGAAGTATTCTCCCACATCCAAGATCTCTTGTCCTCCTCTGCGCTCTTCTCCACTAGACATCTGGACCCACGGTCAACTCCCAGCTTTAGCTCGCTCTGCCTGCCCCAGTTAGGCTCTTTGACCCAGTCTGCCCTCTGCTCAATTAACTTGACACGAAAGTCTCAATCATAAGCTCCTACTCCCTCCAACGGTGCCTTGGCTAGTCTTCACTCCCTGCTTGATGTCAGATGCCACCTCTGGCTCTTTAACCTTCACTCCTTCCAGCTTGGTGGTTAGACCTTAGCTTTGACTGGCTCGTACCTCTCACTTCCTAAATGATTATTTTTTCAGATAGTAACCCCATGTTTCAATTAGAATACTCTGTCCTTCCTTTATTTCTCCAAGAGTACTTCTCAAAACTATAAATTTTGGCACTAGAACCCAAGGATTATATTACGTAAGAGGTGTGTGTGTGTGTGTGTGTGTGTGTGTGTGTGTGTGTGTGTGTGTGACACATGCTTCTTTTGAATCTCTTTCCCTTCACAGTTCTACCCCACTAAAACATAACATGTGGCCGGGCATGGTAGCGCACGCCTTTAATCCCAGCACTCGGGAGGCAGAGGTAGGAGGATCACCATGAGTTCAAGGCCACCCTGAGACTACACAGTGAATCCCAGGTCAGCCTGGACTGGAGCGAGACCCTACCTCAAAAAAAAAACAAACAAACAAAAACATAACATGTATGTCATGTGTACAAACAGTGTCAGAGTCCTAGGACCCTGCTTTTCAGCACCTTCGTACTTGTGGGTGCCCGATAAGTAAGCACTTCAATTAAGTCTTCTAATCAAATTGTACAGAGGACACCACTGTGTACCCCAGGCACCTAGGAGGAAACCCGTCACTGCCAGCGATGAGCAGCCAGTAGAGAACCACAGAACTCTAACCTCTGTGGTTGTGGCTCTGTTGCCAAGCGTCCTCTCCTCCTGGCTGCTATGACTTTATTGTCACGACAACTTGATATGTAACACAGTGACATGACCATGAAATGGATGCATCAGAAAGCATTCACTAGGGATGCTGAGCTCACTCTGACTTGACAAGATGCTTCTCTCTTGCCTGACCGCAGAGTAGTAACAAAGACAGCAATCATAAACTTCTGAGTATTACTTCTGAGCTCACAGAAAAACTAAAAATCTGGGTGAGCCACACTATAGGAATGTGAAAAGAAAAGGAGTCCTCGGAGACATCCAGGACTTGTATTTACTAAGAATAATAGTGCTTCTAGCTCATAGAGTTTCTCTTTCTTTCCATCTGAACCTGGCATAAACTGGAAAGACAGCTTCTGCATCAGGAGCTATGGTGTAAGGAGGAGGAGGTTGAAAGTAACAATGGAGGTTTAAGGGGGCAATCATACAGATTTTATTCTATTAAGCCGGTTGCACTTGAATATACAAAAAAAAGGCTTATTTGATCTGCAGAAGACTAAGGCAGTTTTTTTAAAGACTTGCCTCTCAACCTGTAGTCCAATTCTCTACCAAATGCTTTCCCTACAAAGTTTCAAGGATCTGTGCACTATGCAAACTCTAACCCCACAGAACTGCACACACTAGGAGGACTCTGAAAGGACACTGAAAGGAGAACTTACCTATTTACAACCTCTTTTCTATAGAGGGTCGAAATAGTCATGTCCAAGAATTCTGACGTGTTGGGGAAAGGACTTTCAGAACTCGTTCTGCCAACCATGCTTCTAAAGTTCAGAAAGGCAAAAGTTTCTTCATTTCTAAGGTGGGATAATGCCATTTTCATAGGTATTTTTACAAACTTAGCATAAAGTAACACATGGGAAAATTATGTGCACTCTCTAGTCACATAAGCCCATCTGAAGAACTAACCTGCTGATGAGCCATAAGAGTGATGGTTACTGTATGTGTCCATGTGGTACTCAACACAACTCTCACAAAGAAGCCAGCTTTCTTTAAGAAAAGAGGGCCTTCCTTCACACTTAGGAGGTGAGATTGTAATTTACCAAGGGCACACACTTGAAGAGACTTTTCTTATATGCTAGGCATTGGGGAATGAGGATTTCTGAACAGAGGCTCCTTGTTCAGTCCTAGAGAACAGCGGCCACCTTAGATAGAGTCTCTAGAGTGACAGAGGCAGAGCGAAGTGTGTGTAGGAAGAAGGGGTCACTTTCTGTTCCTTAGCACACACCAGAGTCAGCAGGCACAGTAGTCTCCTCAACCTCTCAACTTGCCTCTCACCCAATTAAAAACCTTACTTAGTATATCCCCTTGGGGTGCTAATAACCTATTGACCCAAGAACCACAGTGCTCATTACCTATGGATGCTAAAATCCTTTCCAGGCCCCCAAGCCTATGGTACCAAGTGATCATTCACTGTGTCTTATCACCTCACAGGTTTTCGCTTTGAGGGCTGGAATGTAGTGCAGAATACTTGCCTAGCAGATGCAAGGCCCCTGCTCAATCTCTAGATCATAAAATAAAAGTTATCCTTTTCAGGATCCTCACTAAAACCGAGTGATAGAACTTCAGAGATAGAACTGAAGGCTCAACTATGTACATAAGTAATATAGAGAGTATACACTATTTTGTGGACTCACAGTATCTGACTCCAATGTTTGTGTTCCCTCCCTGTAAGAGAAAAAGAAGGCATGCCATACTCAATATAAATACCTAGCCCTGAAAGTCTGAATAAACTCTACATCAGTATATTCTCAACTCACCTTCCATAGGTATATCCCATAGCTAATACTCTGTATAGAATCATAAAAAGATAATTCATTAGCATCATAAGCTCCATGACCTTGATAAGTCACTTTATCTCTTCAACTTTCTTCATCTGTGGACTGGGGACTCTAATATCTAACTTGGCTGAGTTAGAAATGAAGGAGATATTACAGACTATATTTCACATGTTGTGGAAATAGACAAGAGCCATACAAGGAGATGGGCATCCACTGGATCATTGGACTGAATGCAGAGACACTTAGGGGAGAAGTGGTTGTCAAACTTTACACTTGTATATACTTATGGGCATCCACATACATACCTGCAGAAGATTAAGAGTTGAATTTTGCAGATTTAGCTTTAAGATGTCAAAGGAGATATAGTTTTTGTTGAGAAAGCTGGAGTTTAATTTCCTGAGAGGCCTAACAGGAAAAAGTGAAGAAGGACAGGAAAGAAGCAAGGCCTTTAAGTAAAAGTCTAGCTGGCCTTATCACTATTATCATAGTAGTTTTACATCTAGATACCCAGCCTCCTAAATTAAATGTCAAATACAATCCTACACTGAAAACATGAAGTGCAGCTGCTATAGAGGGTCTGGACAGCTCAACTCTCCTCTCCCTGTTAGCTGTATAATTAGCTTCCAGCAGAGTCTATTATTAAGTCTCCTGTCAATGCAGAGAGGAGCTAGAGAAGAGACATCACAAGGAATTAATTTTATTAAGTCATTTCATACTCAATCTGTTTGCTTTCTAACAATGCTTCAGCTCACCAGGTGACACAAAACCCATGCCCACCTTCATTTTAAAATGCTTACAGTGAATGTGTACAGTGATTCAATAAGGATAAAGAGAACAGACAAAGGGTAAAGCTGCAAGGTGACAGAAGGATAGGAAGGTAATAAAGAATCTCAGTTTCACTTACTTTAAAATGGGCCTCCACCTCCTAATGCCTCTTAAATAAGACTCAACCTTCTTTTCTTTTCTATGGCACCAGGCAGTTTTGCTAAAGTAGAAGAGTGTGCTCCCCAACAACATAAACAAGTCTATGCAGTGATTCCTTGTTGCACAGAGCACAGGACACACAACTGCAAACTCTCCAGGAAGATAGATGTATCTGCCTGGACTTGCATGGGCAACAGTTTCTCTGTAGCCCACAGAGTGAGCTTGCCAATCACACCAAAGGATCCCAACTGTGGGGACTTACTCAAATTATTTGCATGCTATTATCACTCCAAGATATATCAATGGCCCTTGAGTCTTCAGTCTGTAAGTATCACTAATCCTGGGAAGTGCTACTTGATCAAAGTTTAGAATCCAGTCACTTACAGCAGGTTCATTCTCTTCAGCAAGGCTTGTAAGGGTCTCCTGAACCTTGTAAGGAGGAGGCTGTCTCACATTCCCTTGACCTCCTGCTAGAAGTCGGGGCATTCTTGGGACTATGAGAAAGCTAGGAGTAGTCAACATTTACAGGGTGTTATGGTGAGCATGTCACATGGATGATCTCATAATCTTCTTTGTAACCTATGAAATATGTAATATTATCAACTATTTTTGAAAAAAAAACAAATGAGACACCTGAGAAATGAAGCTGTGTGAAGGATCTGCCCATAGTTCACAGCTATAATGCTACAGCTAATCTTGGAGAGGTACAATGTGAGGCTGATTGGAAAGTGTGAGCTGCCTCTTCCTGTCTGAGGCTTACATCAGGTTCCCCCACCCCTGTCTAGAGCAGAAAAACAAAACAGACAAAAAAAATAAAAACAAAACACCCACTATTCAGTGCTAGGATTTCAAGTGAAGGGTGGAGAAAAGTAATTCAGGCAGTAATTTTTCTCTCAAGAGCTTTACTGAGACATAGTTCACAAATTTATTTAAAGTGTACAATTCACATGTGTTTACATTCAGGCTGTTAGTATATCCAGAGTTGTACCACCTTCAATCTTAGAGCACTTTCATCACCCGAAAGGAAACCTCCTACTGTTAGCTGATACTACCCCTCAGCCATAGACAACACCCAGATTGCTTTCAGTATGATGGCCATCTTCACAGTATCAATTCTTCTGAGGCAGAAGCCCAGGAGTTCTTCCTGTCTTCTACTATCTTCTGCCATTTCTTTCTTCAATGATTGAAAGCGTTCATTGTACAAGTCTTTCACTTCTTTAGTTAGGGTTCTTCCATGGTATTGTGAATGGGATTTCTTCTGATTTCTTCATCTATATGTTCTGCAATTGGTATATAAGAAAGTCCTGATTTTTAAATTATTTTTATTTATTTGAGAAAGAGAGAGACAAAGATACAGAGAGAGAGTATGGGCATGCCAGGGACTCCTGCTACTGTGAACAAACTCCAGATGTATGCACCACTTTGTGCATCTGGCTTTACAAGCAAGTGCATTAAACTGCTAAAGTCTTCCCCTCCGGCTCTGAAAGTTCGTGGTTTGTTTGCATTAACTTTGTATCCAGTCACTTTGCTAAAAGTGTTTATCAGCTCTAGGAGTATTCTTGATGGAGTCTTGTAGTTCCTAATGTGTAGAATCATATCATCTACAAATAGGGATACTTTAACTTATCATTTCCTTATTTGTATCCCTTTCATTTCCTTCTATTGCCTTACTGCTACAGTTCAGACATCAAGGGCTATGTCAAATAGTAATGGAGAGTTCACACTTGTCTTGTTCGTGAGTGTAGTTGCTTCAAGTTTGTCTCCATTTAGCCTGATGTTGGCTAGAGGTTTATAGAATATAGTTGTTATAATGCTGAGATGTTTCTTTCATCCCAAGCTTCTCCAGAACTTCTGTCATGAAGGATGTTGGAGTTTGTCAAAGGTCTTTTCTGAATCTGTTGAGATGATCATGCAATTCCATCCTTGAGTCCATTTATGTGATTCATTATATCTCTATGTTAACAATCACTCCATCCATGAAGTTAAGGCCATTTAATCATAGTGTATGACCTTCTTGATGTGTTCCTGAACTTGGTTTGCAAGCATTTTATTGAGAAATTTTGTACCTAATATGTAGGATCATAAGAAAGATGGATTTATAATTTTCTTCTTTTGTTGTGTCTTTATCTGGTTTTAGTATCAGAATAATACTGGCCTTGTAGAAAACATTTGGAAATATTAATGTTAGTTCTTTAAAACTCCGGCAGAATTCAGCTGTGAATCCATCTTGACCTTGGCCTTTATTGGGTGGGAGACTTTTCTTTTAAAATAAAGATCCTCCTCCAAGTCTTTAAAAAATACATTTTATTTGTTTATTTATAAGGAGAGAGAGAGAGAGAGAGAGAGAGAGAGAGAGAGAGAGAGAGAGAGAGAGAGAGAGAGAGAGAGAGAGAGAGAGAGAATGGACATGCCAGGGCCACTAGCCATGGAAAAAGAGCTCCAGATGCATGCACCACTTTGTGCATCTGGCTTATGTAGGTACTGAGGATTTGAACCTGGGTCCTTAGGCTCTGGAGGCAACTGCCTTAACTCCTGAGCCATCTCTCCTGCCCCTGGGAAACTTTTTCTTATGAATCAACCCTGTTAACTTGTTATTTATGTTGAAATTACTAATCACATTTTGGTAGGTCATGTAATCTAGATATTCATTAGTCTAGATATTCATTAATTCTAGATATTCTAGATTATCCAATCTGCTGGAATATTATTTAGACATGTTCTTGTGATTTCTTGAATTTCATTGGTATCTGTTATAATGTCTCCCTTTTCATCTTTAATGCTATGAATTTGGTTCTCTCTCTTTTGGTTAATTAGGCTAAGGGTTTGTCAATCTTATTTATCTTCTCAAATAAACAACTTGTCTCACTTTATTCTATTAGTTTCAGCTTCTTGTGTGTGTGGTGTCTACATGTGGATGTGCCCATGTGACAGTACATACACTTGCCTGCAGCAGGTGTGCTTGCCTGGAGAGGCCAGAGCAGAACCACAGGTGTCCTACTCCAGTGCTCTTCTGTGAGCCAAAGTCCCTTACTGGTCCGAGGTTGTTGTTTTTTTGTTTTGTTTTGTTTTAATGAGCGCTGGTGACTCTTGGGTTTCTGTTCTCCTACAGGACTTGGGTTGTAGACATGCATGACCCAGCTGTTTATGTGGGTCCTGGGGAATGAGCTAGAGTGGTCTCTCAGACTTCCTCAGGCTCTCACACTTAAAGAAGTTCACTGAATTCCTGAGCCATCTCTCTAGCCTATCATTTTACTGGTTCTCGGCATTGATGATTTTTCATTTTCCTCTCACTAATTTCTGCCCTAATCTCTATTTGGTCTTCCCATCTGTTTTAGGGTTTGGTTTTTTTGTTTTTGTTTTTTCTAAGGCCTTAAGTGAATCATTGGGTTACTGACTTCACTGAATTCCATAGGTTTTGTTATTTGTATTCTCATTTTCATTCAATTCTAGAAATTTTGAAATTTCTTTCTTGATTTCTTCAATGATGTTTTAGGTTACCCTCCAGGAGTATGTATATTTACTACAGTTTTTCTTGTAAATTCTAGCTTTGTTTCTTTGTGGTGAAATAAAATACAAGGTGTTATTTCAGTTTCCCTTAGTTGTTGAGATGTGCTTTGTGTCCTACCTAATATACAATCTATTTTAGAGTAAATCCTATGAACTGAGAAGATTGTGAGTTCTACATTTAGTGGAATGTTCAGTACATATCAGTTAGGTCTATGTGATCTGTATCATTCAGCCCCAATGTCTCTGGTTTTTGTCTGGATGAACAGTCAGTCTACTGGATACAGTGGTGTGTTGCAGTCATCTACTATAAACTGAAGTTAATCTGTGACTTAATGTCTTGTAGTATTTGTTTTATGAAGTTGGTGTCCCAGTGTTCAGTACATATTTAGGATTGTAGTGTCCTCTTTGTGGAATGTCTCCTCAACTGATATGAAATGTCCGTCTTTCTCTCTTCTGACTAGGTTTGTTTGAAGTGTATTTTCCTCAGATATTAGAATTGCAGCACCCAGATATAAGAAGCACCCATCTTCCATTTGTTCTATTTGCATAGAGTATCTTTTTCTATCCTTTCACGCTAAGATAGTGTCCATCTTTTATAGAGAGGCAAGTTTCTTGGTCACAGCAAAAAGACAGACCTTGTTATCTGATCTAATCTTCTAGACTATTTCTTTTGACTATTCAGAGTTATTTTTGAAAAGTGTGAGTAGATTCCTTTCATGTTGATGATTTTGTACTGTTTACTGTGTTCTTAGTTTTCACTTGCTTAGCAATTGATCTAGTATGATTATTTTTCCTTCTAACCACTTAAAGGTCCTTATCCTCTTCTGTCTGAACTATTCCTTCCAGTATCTTCCATAGAGCTGGCTTAGTACTCATAAATTATTTTAGGCTGCTTTATCAGTAAATATTTTTTCCTTCTAGTATGAGATAATATTGCTGGGTATAGTAGCATAGTTGGCAGTTGTGGTTCTTCAACACTTGAAATACATCATTTCACATTCTTCTGGCTTTTAAAGTTTCTATATAATCTTATGTTATTCTGATGGGCCTATCTTCATATGTGACTTGCTGTTTCTCTTTGGAAGCTTTCAGCATCCTTTCTTATTTTTTTTTTTTACTGCTTTGACTATAATATGACACATGGAATTTCTTTACTGGTTCTGTCTTATTTGGTGTTCTACATGCATCTTGTACCTGGATGGGATAATTTCTTCTGTAATTTTAAAAATTTTTATTTAGATTTAAATTTATTTTTATATATAGTATAACTAGTTATACTCTTTTATCCCCTGGCCTCTGTTCCTGTTTCCCTGGGCCCTCCTTAGTGGGGTTATGGTATTTAGTGTGGGATCATGAAAGCCTCAGTCAGTCCCTGTGGGGTATGGGGGGTACTATGTCTCAGGGTATTCCCAATGATTCTGTGGCTCTTACAATCTTTCTGCCCCCTCTTCCACAATGTTCCCTGAGCTGTGGCAGGCCTGTTGGCAGACTGATTTAGTGCTGAGTTCTCTGTAGCCTCTGGATTCCTGCTTTGATGGGTTTTAGTAGATCACCATATCTGTCCCCAAAGACCTGGAACTGGCTGTCAGGCTAGCAGTAAGAGCAGTATTCATGTCCCTACTTCCTCTTCAATTTCTCCTGGGCCCTAACAGATGTGGTAGAGGTAGCATGTCTCAGAGTGGGCTGTCAGCTTTGTGTCTTATCGATGGATCTTGGTTCTCCTCCAGCCGAGAGTGAGAGCAGCTTGGGTTGAAGAGGATGTGCAGAGTTATCTGAGAGACTTTGTGGTGTGCAAGCCATCTTGTTCTCCAGAGAGCACTGGGGGCTTCTCTCTCAAGTCTGAATTTCCTGACCAGGGGGTTCTGACTTGGTTTCCAGTACCAGATATGAGTTTCCCACTTGAGTGGGCCTCATGTCCAATCAGAGAACAGCTGGTTACCTGTAGAGACTATGTGCTACTATTGCACAGTGTATACATCTTGTCCAGCTGGTTGATTTTGTAGTCTGCAGGTCCCCTTGCTTATGTTGGTGACCATTATCTTTCTCTGGCTCCCTGAGGGCTGGCCAGGAGGGAGCGCATTTCCCTTTTGGTTCCAAAAGAGTATTTTGATGTCCTTTGTTATTGTTTTGGGGACCTCATGGATCTCCCTGGTCAACAGCTCACTGGGGGAGGGGGCAACCTACTTCTGGGCCTGTATTTATAGGCCAGAATCCATGGTTTTAAGGTTAAGCTTTTTTAAACCTTCTCTCTGGACTGCCCCCCTCCTTTATTGGTGGTTATATCTTACAGAACGCTACCCAGGGCATTTCTATGAAACTGATTCATGTTGTCATAGCTTTTGTGTAATTCCCTTCCACCTTTCCTGTGATTTTATTGAAAATATTTTCGATTCCTTTGGCCTGATATTCTTCCTCTTCTATCTCCATCATTCATACATTTGGTGTTTTCATGGTGTCCCAAATGTCACAATTTCTGATTATGCTTTTTAAAAAAAATTTTCACTGATTACAGCTAACTGATATTTCTCTATACCTTTTCCTTAAGCGCCTTCACATTTCTATTCTATTGGTGAGGTTTTCCATGGAGGTTTTATCTGATTCTGCAGTTTTTATTTTTCTTAAGAATTTCATTTATTGAATTTCATTTTCAGTTTTTAAAAAAAAATTTGGGGGGGGCTGGAGAGATGGCTCAGCAGTTAAGGCACTTGCCTCCAGTGCTTAAGGCCCCAGGTTCAATTCCCCAGGACCCACATAAGCCAGACCCACAAGGTGATGGCCCTTATGTGCGCTCTCTCTCTCTCTCTCTGCTTGAAAATGAATAAATAATTTTTTAAAAAAAGAACACCTTCATTAAAAGAAAAAAATTTTTTTTCGAGGTAGGGTCTCACTTTAGCCCAGGCTGACCTGGAACTCAGTTTGGAGTCTCAGGCTGGCCTTAAACTCACAGAAATCCTCCTCCCCCTGCCTCCCAAGGGATGAGATTAAAAGTGCATGCCACCAGGGCTAGAGAGATGGCTCATCAGTTAAGGCACTTGCCTCCAGTACCTAAGGCCCCAGGTTCAATTCCCCAGTACCCACATAAGCCAGACCCACAATGTGGTGGCTCTGGTGTTCTCTCTCTCTCTCTCTCTCTCTCTCTCTCTCTCTCTCTCTCTCTGCTTGAAAAATGAATAAATAAAATATTTTTTTAAAAAGTGCACGCCACCACGCCTAGCAAATTCCATTTTCATGTTCTGGTTTTACTTCCTTATTTCTTTTAGCTATTTGTGTTCTACTGGCATTCATTCAGGCATTTTCTGTGTCCTCTGTGAATTATTTGATGTTGGTCCTGTCTTGGATTTCACTTAAGAGTCTACTGAATTCATACAGCTGTTTGTGTTCTACTGGATTTCACTCAGGTATTTATTCCTGCCTTCTTTAAGTTCTTTGTAAGTATTAGTAATTGTGCTTTTGAATTCTTTGTCAAGAACTTCCTCTAGCTCTCATGGGAGGCCTTTACTATTAGAATCAGCATTCACAGAGGACATATACTGCCCATGTTTTTGATGGTATTTGTTATGCAGTGAGATTTGCCCGTCTGGTGGAGTATGCTACACATGGAAGTGGCCTAGTTGGGGGAGGGATGGTTGGTGTGGTAGGGATCCTGCAGTCACGCATGGTGGCAGCAAAGCATGATGGGCAAGCGTATGTGGAGCAGGACTGTGTGTGGCAGCCGTGGCACAGCAAGCAGGGGAGGCAGAGGAAGAGTTCACAGAGCTGGTGGGTGCATGTAGGCTCACACATGGCGGTGGCTGCTGATATACCATAGTTTATTTATCCAGTTAGCAGCTGAATGGATATGTGTGCTATTTTCACTTTCTGAACAGAATGACTAATGTGAACCTGTTTTTTTGTTTTTGGTATTCTTACATACCCAAGACAAAAAGTGCTGGGTTATATGATAACTCGATTATTAACCTTTTGAGGGGCTGACAGACTATTTACCAAAGTACCTACAGCAGTGAACACCCCACCATCACTGTAAAAGGATTTCAACTGCTCTACATCTTCACCCAGTATATTTTTCTTTATTGAGAAAAGTGTAGAGCTGCCAACCTCCCTTGTCTCTCTTTCTCCTGTACCTGGCTTGGTGAACCTTTACCTTCTTGGCTCCTTCTGTTTCTTCATCTGCTATGTGGGAGGATTAGAACAGGTTGCCTTAGCTTTCCAAATGAGAACTATTCAATCACTATATGCTATGCTATGAAGCAGGTGGTTTGGGATGGCTGCATGACTAAGAATCTGATTTTAAAGTAACTTGTTGGTTTCCACTGTACCTGAACTATCATATTTTCCAAAACACAAGCATACAAACAAAAAACACTTCACAGAATTTTTTATCCCATCAATTAAAAAAATCCCTAAAGTGCCTTTATTAGGTAAAATTCATTTTGATAGTAATGAAAGATTGGCTATCTGAGTTTCAAAGATGAAAGTGAAGTCAACTGATAAAATGTATGCAGAGAGCCAGAAAGATGGAGCAGTGAATAAAGTGACTGCCTCATAAGGATAAGGAACTGACTCTGTCCCCAGCCAACATAAAATATGCCCGCCATAGTGGCAAATGCCTGGGGTCAGGAGAGTCCCTGGCACTCACTGGCCAGAAAGATTAGCCTACTTTGTAGCCTAACTGGTAAGCTCCAGGCCAATGGAGACCCTATCTCAAGAGGGACGGGCAGTATTCCTGAGGATGATACCCAGGTTGTCCTCTGGTCTCCATATGCATGCAACCACACATACACCTGCACATCCATGTGCATCCACATACATACACGGATACATGCAAGCATGCATGCATACCACACATAAAGATATTAAGTTTAAAAGTAGGTACTGAAGCTATTAAGTGCATATGTGTATATGTGGAGATATATATGATACACACACCACACCCACATACTTACAAACATGTATATACACACAATTTGCTGCCTGAAGACAAAGCACCATAATGTATTACTAATCTTTGTATGTCCCTCAAAGTGGTCCATGGCCATCAGAATAGTATTAGCAGGTCTCAGAACACTCACTGAATTATGAAATCTGGTTGAGGCTGAATAACCTGCATTTTAAAAATATCCTCAAAGGTTTATAAACCACTGTGGGTAATGGAAGAAGAGGTCATTCTTGTTGTCTCTCTTCTTTATACTTGTAGTTTTTAACTTTTCTATAGAGAACTGAAATTACTTTTACAATTAAGTGAAAGATGGGAGAGAAGCTCCTTTGTTTTGTGCTGATAAAGGCAAAGGAACAAGGAAGTGAAATAATTTTGTCTCTTTTCTTTTGTTGCCTAACCAATTGTCTACAGAAGATTAAAGGGGCCATGTTTGCTCCTGGGCAGTATCTATGCCTCAGAACCTCCAGTGTCCTTGCCTCAGGTCTCATTTATCCAGAGCTAAATGCCCTGGAGATGATCACTCTTTTACCATCTTCCCACATTTTTTCACAAAAGAAAATGCACTGATCCTGGTGCTCTGGGAATGTGGCAGGCATGGCTGAAGGGTCCCAATGAAGAAAAGTAAGAGAAGAATGGAAGAGGAGTGGCTCATGTTGCAAGAGAGGAAAGGCTTCGTGTAGATGTGTCTGCCTGTCCACAGATTTAGCAATAATGGAAAGGGAAAGAACATGGAGTAGAGTCTGATGTCCTGGGCCCATCACTTACAGCAAGCTACTTAACCCCTCACTGTCTCAGACTGCTCATCCATCATTTTCACAGTTGTTGCAATAGACGATATGTGCCTATTATTACGTTCTCGGCTCCATGTGAATAAGTGCTGAGAATACAGACATATATAACTCATGCCCTCAAAAATTCCCTACTTATAATCTTTTTCAATAAAAAGCACAGGAATAGGTCAATAACTCTAATAATCCTATGACCAAAGAATACTTCCATATGTAGTAAGCTGATAGCTGAGATGCCTCAATTTTTTGCCTCAGAGGGTTGAATAAACACTACCCAGTAAATATTTGTCTTGTTGCAAGGCAAGAAACAGGATGAAGACCAGATTAACCATTCTAAATAATAATAATAATAACAACTGAAATTAGGTTTGATTTATCATTACTATTTTCAAATGAAATTTGAAATTTTGACAAATTCTGACATTCTGATTAGCACAGAAGTGTGAAGGACTGGGCTGTGTTCCACAGCAATGGTTATCAGTTATAAAAAATGAATGTGAAGTTTTTTATAATTACAAAATATTATTTATGAGATAAATAAAAAGAAGAAAATCATTCTTTATCTATTTAACTAATTTTATGTTGGTACAGTGCTTTGGGATTCATACTTCATTAGGAACACCTCTAGAGACTTGCAATAGAAAAAGGAAAAAGGCTGGGAGGTGGCTCACTGGTGAGTATGCTTCCTACACAAGCACAAGGGCCTGAGTTCTAGTCTTCAGAGCCCACAGAAACAAGTGGGTTTGGCCACACACATCTGTAACCCGAGTCCTGTGAGAAGCAAACTATAGAATCACTAAGACTCATGAAGAACAAGTTCCAGAATGAGTAAGATTCTATGACAAGGAAAATAACAGGCAGGTAAGTGACAGGGATCAGGGACATCTGATGTTTTTCTTAATCGCAGCAGGCGAGCCTACAAGGCATATCATGAGCACATACACATGCACAAACCCCACACCACACACAGAAAGGAAAGGAAAGCGCCTTCTGGTTTTGGCATGATTGGTATGATCAGATCCCATGCTTCATCCCTTCCAGTCTGGCAAAATAATGTAATTTTTAAGGTGCTTCTTTTTTAAAAATAATTCTTGTAAGATTAATATGAATTTGAGAACTACAACTGTGTTTAGAACACTTGCTTTAAGCACACCAGTTATAAGAAACAATGAACTGCATATTTTCTGAGGAAAGAAAAGCAATCAATACATAATAGAGAAAATGCCTGCTGCAAACTGCAGGAGAGGTTAGTTTGATTGAGATAAGTATGTTATGCTTTGGGTTCAATGCTTCCAGAGACCTGGGCAGGGAAAAAGAAGGGGAGAGAAATCAATGTGCTTTCTTCTGGATAAACTATGTATAATCACTCAAGAAAGCTGTGACTATTAAGAACTGGGAAAGCTTTAAATATCTTAAAGTTCCCACACCAAGGCTGTAGTGATGGCTCAATAGTTAAGAGCATTTTCTGTGTAAGCATGAGGGACTGAGGAAGCCTGAGACCACTAAATTCAATTCTCAGAGCCCACATAAATAACTGGACATGGCCATGCACATCTGTAAACCCATCCAAGGGGAAAGCAGAGACCAGAGAATCACTGAGGCTTGTGAAGAAATAAACAAAACAGCAAGCTCCAGTCTCAGCAAAGACTTCCTCTAGGGAAACAAGCAGATGCAATGGAGGGGCCTGTCCCCTCTGGCCTCTGCTCGCACACACAGGATGCTGCATTTGCACACATCACTGCCACACATATGAGCTAGATTCACTACATTTTTGTTTGTTTTTAGAGAGGCTCACTGTGTAATCCAAGATAGCCTAGAACTCAGTATGTAGCCCAGGTTGGCTGTAAATTTATGATCCTCCTGCTTCAATATCCTAAGTAGTATGGTAACAGCATGCTCTGCTGGACTACATCTTTTAATTTCATTAAAACTTACAATAAATGTGAATAAATCTAAAGACAAAAATTCTTTTTTTGTGTGTAATGTTTCTAAAATTGGGCTAGCAAAGAAATTTTTGTGAACTGAATCATGTCAAACATCTGGACAATTTATTATTTAAAAGACTATTTGCTAGTAATCCCTTTTACATTAAAACTTATCATGAAAAGTGATCTTTATCCTCAATGTGGGAGATTCTACATGCTGGAGGTATACACCCTTTAAAACAGGGTTCAGCACAGTAATATACATGTGCATAGCTTCACCTGGTCCAGTACCACATTTAGCAACTAACACTGGCTCTGTTTCTCCTTAGGGTCATCACTAGGAGCTGAGATTTGAATGCCCTACTGATCCTCTAGTTTTGGAACTCAGAAGCCTGGCGCAGTCTTTGGTGATCTTCCTGAATCCTGACTGGAGCCTCTTTCCTTTGTTCTGGCCTTGCTAGTCCATCAATGCTGGCAAAGCTGCTGTAAAGCAATCCTGTCCTCTTAGGCAGATGAGCTGACTTTTCAGTTACCCTGGCTTAATTTGTTTCACAAGCCTAGATTTTATGTATTTCAGTTACTTTTACAAAATTGAAAATCACTTGGTCTTATTTCTAGGTGCCCTTATGAATATTTTCTAGAAAAAAGAAAATATTTAAAACAAGCAAGAATGAAAGTAGCTCAGTGATCAGCACAGTGGTTCTCAGAGTATGGTCTCTGAACCAATAGCAGCATTGTCTGGGACTATGACAGGAATGGAAATCTCTGGTCACTCTAGACCAAATGAATCAAAAATTCTGGGGGTGAGCTCAGCACTCAGTTATAAAGAATGATTTTAAGAACCACTGATATAGAAAGGAGTGTGACAAACTTTGAATAAAAGAAAGCATCTCCATAAGAAGAATTAACTATCAACACATAAAGATTTTTTAAAACATTCTGCATAATGAAATAGCAATGGTAAAACCATAGGTACAGTATAATTCTTATAAAAATATTAAAATAGAAAAATGTCTAGAAGAGTATACTCCAAATAGTCAATAATAGTATTTAATTTAGCGAAAAATCACTTTACTTTTTATTTATGATGATCTGTGTACTTTCACATATACATGCATACATACATATACACATATATATAAATGTATATACATATTTTAGAAAATAGTTACCTTGGGCATCTTCCACTAATTTTTGACAAAACTCAAGAGTTAAAAGTTGAGCTGTAGTGATGGCTCAATGTGCAAGCTTGAGGAGGTCTGAATGACCAATTTGATGCCCATGACTCACATAAACTGGGCATGGACACAACCAGTCCCATAAGGAAGCAGAGACCTGAGAATTGCTGCGGCTTGTAAAAACAAACAAAAACAAAAAACCTGGCAAGCTCTGGGATCAGTAAGAGACTCCAGCACCTCAACCAACAGACAAAACAGCAACAGTGCCAGGCACCTAACATTCCACTCCAGCCATCACAGACAGGCAAGCACACCCCACTGCCAGTGAGCACATGGAGTGAGTGCCACATAAGTACACACCAGCATACCACACACAGAATGAAAATATTAGAAAAGTTCAAAGTAGCCAGGCGTGTCAGTGCACACCTTCAATCTCAGCACTTTGGAGGCCAAGGTAGGAGGATCTCTGTGAGTTCAAGTCCAGCCAGAGATCACATAGTGAATTCCAGGTCAGCCTGGGTTAGAGTGAGACCCTACCACAAAAACTCAAAAAGCAGAAAGGAAGGGAGGGAGGGAGGGAGAGAGGAAAGAAAAGAAAAGAAAAGAAAAGAAAAGAAAACAAAACAAAACAAAAGTTAAAAGTTAGCTTAGTCCCCAGAAGCTACAGTGTCTAAAGCTCTGCGATGCTTCAGGGAAATCTAGAGGAACCTGCCAGAGACAGTGCTCAGTCCTCCAGGACTCCATCAATGGTTCTGTGAAAAGCAACTGTGCCAGGAAATGACAGGTCATAATGCCTAAGACATTCTACCCTTTTACATGGGCAGTTCAAGAGGGTCCAGTAGGGTGCTAGGGAAACAGAACAGACTTAAAAACTTAAGGATTCTCTCAGAAGACACCCATGTATTTCTGGGCAACATTCTATTTAAGCAGCCTGTTTTTCATCCTCATCCCTATCAATCATTCTGCAGTTATGGTCACCTTGCTTTAAGCTGGCTCCAAGTATGTGCAGCTACGCATGTGGGAGTCAAGTAGGGGCTTGAAGTCTTGTAAAAGGGTGGGGTGTGTACACACACACCTGATGAAATCTGATCCTTACACCAACCCTTAAAGAGCCCATCATGGTCTATGGCTCTGCCTCTTTTGGTGTTTCAGCTTAGAAAGGTCAGGCACTATGTGATTACATCATAGAGGGAAAATGAGACTTGGTACTTAATTTGCAGTGTGACATGACAGAAAAATACAGATAGTGCAGTCAGCTTGAGTCCCACCTCTATAATATACTAGATTTGGAGCAAATGGCTCTACTTCTCTAAGCCTCAGCATCCTTTAAGTAAAATAAACACAGCAGGAATACTAAACCACAGTGTTGTTGCAAAAATCAGAAGCATGTTGTGATGGTTAGGTTTTGTTATCAACTTGATCTTTTTAATTATCTTGGGTGGGTCTCTGAGGATGTTTATAGGAAGGCAGCCTCTCAGCAAGGGGCAGGATGTAAAGAAGCTCAAAGAAGCTGGAAGTCAACATCCTTTCCAGTGTGGGCAGTGCAGGAAGGAAATTCCAGAGACTCAAGAAGCCATTAAGTCTGGGAAAGGGTTGCAGGACTCCACCCTAAGCCTATATAAAGGAGAAGAAATTCTCTTTGCCCCCCACCCCCGTCGCCTGTTCCCTTGTTGTGTATGTGGTGTTGGTGATGGATTTTTCTCTCTGCTAGGACCAGTGAAAGAGGACCAGCCTCTTTCACTTTTATGGGACTTCCCCTAGATCTGTAGCTTGAATAAATAGTTTCCTCCCATAAACTGTGCCTGGTTTGAAGATTCATCCCAGCGGCCTATGGCTGACTGTGACAGATTTGGTACCGGGAGTGGGGTGTAGGTGGTGGGTTTTTCTCTCTGCTCGGACCTGTGAAAGAGGGCCAGCCTCTTTCGCTGTTACGGAACTTCCCCTCAATCTGTAGTTTCAATAAATACTTTCCTCCCCCAAATTGTGCCTGGTTTAAAAATTCATCCCAGCAGCATGTTGCTGACTGTGACACATGTTCAGGAGGAGAGGGTGAGAAGTCAGTGGTTAAGGAGATAGTGGTTCAGTTTGGGATAATGAAAATACACTGGAGATGGAATGGGGTGATGGCTGCACACCAGTGTAAATGTGTGTAAGGCCACTGAATTACACTATGCCAGGCCCCTAGCATAAGGCCTGGATCTCAGTAGGTGTTCTTACTTTATGAAGAATGTGGGTGTAGGGGAGAAACACAAAAGTAAACTCATGCTCCTTTCCCTACTGACTGGGCGAGACAGCTTGAGACTGAAGCAGAACCGGCAGATCCCAAAGCCAGGTAGTGCTACAGTAAGCCTCGGCTTGCAGCAGGAAGGATCTGTTAGCATGTTCAGTTCTCAGCCTTTCCCACTCAAATATGGCTTCTCCCAGAGAATCAACCCTTTAGCCCCCAACATCTCGCAAAATCACTGAGTGCTTTAAACCATTTCCTGGACTGGACTCCAGGTCACGAGGACAGAGGCATGCTCAGGGCAGCTGGCTCCTGTACTGGCACTGATACCACCTGGACGGGTCTGCCTCTTGTCCCAGTACCCAGCATTGGGCTGATTAGTATCTCAGATGCCTTTGGCTAAATTTCATGAACACAGAAGACAAAACTCTCAAAGGTCTAGCAAAGAAAGATTAAAAATGCACTTCTTTGCAATTCAGGGGAAACTGATTATATGCTGCAATTTATAAAATCAAGAAGGGCAAAACAGATGCCTTTTCTCCAGGCATATGAGAACTGTCTCTGATGGGCAGACTTAATTAGATCTTAATGTATATTTCAGACGGATGATCACTAATATCCTAGAATTGCAAGAACAAAGTGCTTGGGGTACCAACACCAACTCAATTCCAAACAATACTTACTTTAGGGTCTGAGCTCTTGAACTTTAACCTTTCCACCAACTCAATCATAGCTGCTTTCAGTCCACCAGAGTCCTTGCTCTAGAAGAAAGAAAAAAGGCAAGGGTCATTAGGATGGCATTTCATTGCTTCCTCAAATACAAACAGCATTTCAGAGGACAGTGAGAACAGTGAGATCAGTCAAGAAACCTACCGACTGGGAAAACTACACTGCCCTTCCCCCTTTTCTCTGTAGACAAAGAGTCAGGACATAAGTTGTCCAGTGACCCAAGTGAATTATTGGAATTAAAATTAAATATAATTTCACAGACTGACTTTATCACTTCGTCTCACACTTGCTGTGCTCATGCTCATGGATGACAAAGGCTCTGTAAAAGATGCTGCCATCAATGGCTTACTGACTTTTATTTTGAAGTTTTATATGCCAGAAGTATGCAGCATTAAATACCCATAAGAATAAAACAGCTAAGATTTAAATGATATGTAATTACAATATGCTGGTTAAAAGCACAAGGTTTCAAACGTGAATCTGTCATTAGCTGACTAACCTAAGACAAATTACTGAATTTCTTAAAATCTTCTCCCTTGTTTACAAAAAGGGGACACTAAAAATGGCTATGCGGAGGCTTAATTGAAATAATGCTTATGGAAATTTTAGCAGTGCATATAGCACATAGTAAGTGCTCTACGATGTCACCTGCTTGTTATTATTGCAGTATAATAATTTAGTACAGTCTAATCAGAATGAAATGTCAGCACCCCAAAAGTAAAGCTCTCTGTAATATTTTATAGTAGCTATAATAAAAAGGCTAAATTAATTTTAATATATTTTCCTTAAATTATTATGTCGAAAATATCAGCGACAAGTAATTTCAATAGAAGGCCATGGACATTGAGCTCCTGACCTTCCTCTCAGCTTTGATCCATTTCCTCTCTTTCAGGTGTTTTCTTTTCCTAGAAACTGTCTGTGGTGGTTTGAAGTAATGCTCCCATAGCCTCAGGTTACAGATGTCAGACATGGAACTGAAGTGTTTGATGTTTCCCTGCTGGTTATTGATCTTGCATTTTTCCAGTCTCTCCTTGTTATACATACCTCCTTTTTTGCAATGGGAATGCTGGTTCTGTGCCATTATGTGTTGGAAGAATGTAACTTGTGTTTGCTTATACAAAGCTCACAGTGAAGAAACTATCTTGAATGAGACTTTGAACTTTAAAGACTAGGAGGACTTTCAAAGTTAGATGGAGTGCAATTTGCATTGTGAGATGGTCCTGAGTGTATGGGGCCAGCAGCAGAGTGTGGTGGTTTGAATGTGATGTCCCCATAGCCTCAGATGTTTGTGATTTAGCTTTTTGCTTAGAGGAAATCTTTGGGAAGTAGAGTCATACTGGAGGAAGTGTGTTCTGGGGGCAGACCTTGGGGTTGAGTCCAGCCCTACTGTAGGTATGTTCAGAGCCAGCTTGAGCTCTGGCTTGTGGTTTCACTTTCTGCTATGGATGTGTGATGAAAGGAACCAGCTTCTTCTGCCATGAGGGGCATACCAGGGTCTCCTGCCACTACAAACTCTAGATGCATGACTCACTCTGCATATCTGGCTTTACGTGGATGGGGAATTGAACTAGGGCAGAAAGGCCTTGCAAGCAAGTGTGCTTAATTACTGAGCCACCTCTCCAGCCCAACACTGCCTCTTCTGCCACCAAACAAATCAAAACAAAACGAGGTACTTTTTGTTTTTAAATTCTTCTCTCTGCCATAGAGTCTTTGAAATCCAGTGTTTATTTTCACAATGGCCCAATTCAACTAGGACTACCCACATTTCAAGTACTCTAAAGCCACATGTAGCTGGTGACTACTGTTCTCCACTCAAGGATACAAATCCCAACAGCTGTGCAGCCTTGGGCAAGTCACCTCACCATCTTGTGTCTATTTCTTTAGCTAGAAAATGGAACTAACTAGGCACATAAAATTAACTTGGGGTGGACGAGAGACCTAAACCCACGACCTACAATTGGAGGAAAAACTCTGTCCATGCTTAGAATGGGCAAAGATCCTTTAATAAGTTACTAAAATAATGAGACATGAAAAAAAATACTTGTAAATTATACTTAATTAAAATTAAAATCTGGCTTCCGGTTCAAGATGGCTGACTAGCAGACACGCCACGTCCCTCGGGAAACAAGGGTCAGGGTTTTCAGCAGGGATCCAGGTTGTGGACATAAGCTGCAGTCACGCTCTGAGCTGCAGATACCTCCCAGCACAGGATTCTCACCAGTGGAAGCCTCCATCGAGGACCAGTGCTCGCCGGAGGCAGTGAGTTGTCACGAACTGCCATGCCCAGCCAGAGCAGCCTCAGCCTGCCAGCCGACATAGGCTTTTCCTCAGCCTCTGCCGGCTTCCCTCGGGTTCCCTCCTTCTGCATGTTCCGCGCGTCTATCCTGTCACTCCCGGGCCCTTGAGTGTCTCTCATTTTCAACTTTTTTTTTCTTTTTTTCTTCTTTTCTTTTTCGCTTGTTCCTATGTAACCCCTCCCCCATCCTCCTGGTCTTCAGCGTATGTCCCGCCCCTCCAGGTCCTTGCTAATCCATATCCTTGCTTAATTTTTTGTTTTTATTTTTGTTTTTGTTTATGGCCTGCTGACTGGGACCAGGGATAATACGTGACCCTTCCCCCTGGCCTTCAGGTCCCCAGCCCATATTTCTCACCCCTCCAGTCCCTTGCTAATCTATATCCTTGCTTACTTTTTTATAGTTGTTTTGTTTTGTATTGTTTTGTTTTTGGCCTGCCAACCAGAACCTGGGCTCTTACGTAGCACCTCCCCCCGGGATCCAGATCTCCAGCTTATCTGCCCCACCACTCCAGGCCCTTGCTAATCCATTTCCTTGCTTACTTTTTTTTATTTTTTTTGTTTGTTTTGACCTGCCGACTGGCACCTGGGCTCTTACAGAGCCCTTCACCCTGGCCTCCACATCTCCAGCACATCTGCCCAGCCCCTCCTTTCAGGTTTTATGCCAGTCTTTTTTCTTGTTTACTCCTTTATTCTATTTTATTTTTCCCTCTTTTTTTCTCTTCCCTTTTCTTTTTCTTCCCTCCTCTGTGGTACTTTCTACCCACCGAACCCTGAGGCTTCCTTGAGACTTTACCCCTGTGGTTTTCCCCGCCTTGAGACCTTACCCCCACAGTTTCCCCAACCCCGGCTCCCCATGGTACGCCAGCCCACTGATTCTGTGTAATCCCCAAGCGCTGGTCCCTGAGGTATCCTCAAGCTCCGGGTCCTGCGGTTTACCCACGTGCCCGCCAGCTCCTGTGCTTTGCCCGCAACCTGGTTCCCACGGTTTCCCCATGTGATAAATAGTCCTTGGGTGGCAGTGACAGGCAGCTGACACCCTACCCCATCGTACCTTACCCCTAAGGGGCCCCGCACCCCCTAGCAGGCTACATAGGACCTGACACCCCACCCTCTGCCTACTCAGTCCCCGCAGCCCCAAACCCTCCTCTAACAGGCTACCCCCAGTATCACCATCAAAGTCCAGCCAGTGATCTGAGGGCACACACACTCACAGATTAAACAATTGAGTGCCCAACCCTACCTGTGGAGTCCAGTGTACTCCCAGAACACACTAGCAAAGAGAAATCAGATCAAAGGCATCCCACCAATCGCCTCAACTGGAATCGAAA
>PVHP010018512.1:0-33096 GCA_004024765.1 Zapus hudsonius
GTGTGCCAAACTCTGGCAAGGGGAAGCTGGCTTATAACCCCATAAGCCCGCCCCTGACAACACAGCTTCATCGAGGTTGTAAAACCCAAACTGCCATCAGCTGAGGATCGATCTATCAGAACACATTCAATTGTTTGTGGGGGACACCTGTATCAAACCATGACAATAAGTATATAGACACATGCGTGCTTGGGGTCCAGAGGATGAAATCAGGTGTCTCCCTCTATTACTATTTTTGGAGTAAGGTCTCTTACTGAATCCAGCGGCCACCAATTTGGCTTGACTGGATATCCAGCAGGCCTCAGAGATCCCTGTCTCCACCCTTCCAGGGAGGGGTTATGGGCATATACCATCATGCCTGACTTGTATGTGGGTGCTGGGAGTCTGAACTCAGATCCGCATGCAGCAAGTGTTTACCAACTGAGCCATCTCTTCGACCCCTGGAATAACTTTTTACTGAATTTTTTTTGAGGTAGGGTCTCACTCTAGTCCAGAGTGTCCTGGAATTCACTATGTAGTCTCTGAGTGTCTTCAAACTCATAGTGATCCTCCTACCTCTGCCTCCTGAGTTTTGGGATTAAAGGCATGCACCATCATGTCCAGCTGAAGTTTTTTTTTTTTCCCCTCTATCAAAATTTTACAAAGGGACTGGAGAGATGGCTCAGCAGTTAACATCTTTGCATGCAAAGCCTAACAACAACCCGGGTTTGATTTACCAGTACCCACATAAAACCAGATGCATAAAGTTGTGTATGTATCTGTAGTTTGTTTGCAGTCGCTAAAGGCCCTGGCATACCCAGTTTCTCTCTCTCTCTCTTTCTCCCTCTCTCTCCTTTCAAATAAATAAAACATTTTTAAAAATCGCATAGGGAGACTGTATATTTTTACTTTTATGTTCATAAATAATATACAAAAATAAGAAAATACTACTTCTTGGTTCTTTTTTTGGTGTTTTTGAGGCAGGGTCTCGCTCTAGCCCAGACAGACCTGGAACTCACTCTGTAGCCCCAGGTTGGCCTTGACCTCATGGTGATTCTCCTACCTCAGCCTCCTAAGTGCTGGGACTAAAGGCATACACTACCACAGCTTTTTGGTCTTTTGGAATGACATTTTAATTGAAAGTGTGAAAAAATTGATATTTAAAGGAAATATCAATTTCATTTCACTAGTGAAGCAAGGTGATATGCAGAAAAAATATATTAATACTTTATATTTATATAACATAATTTGTATTTGTCAACATTTTTTAAAATTATGCAACAACTCAGCTATAGAAAGCAGACAGTCCTATTGATTTCTTAATCCTAAAGTAGAGGCTTCTAAGTGTTTGTCACTGGACAAGATCCTTTCAATCCTTGATTAGTGTTTTACTGATAAAATAATTTTCATCTAGTAGTGTAAGTGCAATACCTAACATGTGTTCATTTAATATCTACTATGTTCTAGGCACTATACTAATTTCTAGGAATCTAGTTGCCAGCTATTGGAAAGATAAAAATTGTGTCTTGTGGAATTATCATTTTTTTAAATTGAGATAGACAATGTTGAAAAATAAAATAGAAAAAATAATGGCAGGAGATGTGGGAGGAGTTCTAAGGAAGAATCATTTTTAAGAGCACAAAGTCACCAAACTACTCTGCTGATTTATTCTTTTCAATCAGTCTCCTACTCCTGTGAGGGTAGTACAGTGCACCTGCCAGCACTTTATATCTGTCTTATATCACTCATTTAAATAGATTTGAAATCGTTTTAGAGTCAAAGATTTATGTAACACCTTAAGATCTGGAGCACTTTGTTTCTATGAGTAAAACTTAGAAAATACTCTTCTGACCTATATAGAGGAAGCTTCCAGAATTTATTCACGTGCCTTTATATGTATATGGAGTCAGTTGCTCACGACATGATAGAGAGGTCATTCCACTCAGTCATCCCAAAACTTCATACACTGTGTCATCTGTGGTGCAACTCAATTTCTCAATTAATAAGGTTGTATTTCATTTCAGCGTTGAATCTAGCATTTGCCTCTGAATGGTGTAGCCAAGTATTATGATTAACCAAAGGGGAGCATTTAGTTTTTTTCTAAAACTGTTAAACATCTTCAAAGTGAAAAAAACTGTGTTTATAAGTGTCGCATGCAAACTAATTTAATGAGAAAATGGTGTCTAACTGCTCTATAAGTTATCAAAGCATTGCGATCTTGTGAAGAAAGACCTGTGGCTATGATTGTTCTGTGCTTCTTTTATTTAAAAAATTGCCACACAAAGCTCTGATGTCCCTTGGGTTTGTACAGATTTATAAGCTTCTACCTGTAAAAGACTTGACTGGCTTCCCAGAGAGTTTGGATCAGCAGGAGGAAGACACTGGAGAATGTATCAATCACCATAATGTCTACCTAAATGGGATCCTGTATTCTCCTGTTGACAATACAAATGAAGAAGACATGTACAAGTTCCTTAAGGTAAGCTTTGTATATTGTAGATAGACAGCTCTGAAAGTTTATAAGCCTTATGTATGGAAAAATTGACATTTTTAATGTTTTCTTATCATGGTTGAGATTAATGAATTTAAGAGGTGAAGTGACTTCTCCATGATCACTAATAACAGATCTGCTAAAGCAGAACAACTTTTGGATTATTGGCTTTCTTTTATAAGTTTTCTTTTTTATTGAAATCCATTGCTTGTAATATTTATAACTATCATATGTAAAATAATGACTATTGGATGAGTTTAAAAGACAAATGCACTTAACTCTACAAGTATACTAATGTTCCTTATCAAGATGCAAGCACTAAAAGTTTAATATTAAGATAATTGGACAATTTATTAAATTCAAGTGGAAAGAAGAATATTTCTATATGCTTTAAAATGTATGTGTATTGATTAAGTAATAATTTCCCTTACAGGATATGGGCTTAAAGGTATTCACCAACTCAAAGATTCATAAACCTAAATTATGTGCACTGCCTATTGCTTACACAATGGATTCTGTAGGATATTCAGGTAAAACATAGTTATTGCCTAAAATATTTAACTAAATAAAATAAATATTTAACAGATAAAATGTGGACTGGAAATACAGCTCAGTGGTTAAAGGCACTTGCTTGCAAAGTCTGACAGCCTGGGTTTGATTCCCCAGTAGCTAAGTAAAACCAGATGTGTAAAGGGGTACATGCATATAGAGTTCATTTGCAGTGGCAAGAAGTCCTGGTGTGCCCATTCATTCTCTCTCTCCAGAGAAATAAACAAAGAAAGGAAAAAAGAAAGAAAGGAAGGAAGGAAGGAAGGAAGGAAGGAAGGAAGGAAGGAAGGAAGGAAGGAAGGAAGGAAGGAAGGAAGGAAGGAAGGAAAGAAGGAAGGGAGGGAGGGAGGGAGGGAGGAAGGAAGGAAGGAAGGAAGGAAGGAAGGAAGGAAAAAAGAAAGAAAGAACGAAACAAAGAAAGAAGGAAAGAAAGAGATATGAATTCACAAGAAGCAACATGATTCAGATATTCCAACTTTCTTGTTTGATGTTTGTATCAGTACAAGCTCATATCTGACTATATCTGACTATATATATATATGAAGGCCTGGAGAATACAAGGCCAACTCTGGAGTGCTGGTGGAATACAGATACCATATGGGTGCAAACAAAAAGAAGGGATTAACTCTGAGGAGTTGGGAGTCATTTATGAAGTGTCTTCTTGTAATAAATGGAGATAAATGGGATTGGAAAGGAGAAAGTTTCCAGGCATGGGATCAGTGTTAGCAAGTATTGGCAATATTTATAGAACAGAACTGCATTCTCCTCAATCAAGTAAAAAAGCTCCTTCTACTCCTTCAAAGCATTAGCTGATATTCATGTTGGAACCACACACCTTCCTCCATGATGTAAGCTCCTTTTTTGCTGAATCATAGCAATTGGCATTTATTTAATTTTATATTGTCAAATCACTCTTGTCAAATCAGAGTTGAGTGAAGACAGTATTAGAATATCAAGGAGAATATTCAGTGGGAATCAATTGGCTTTGTGAAATTTGCTGTAAAGTATTGGATATTTTTATTCATAAGTTATATAATCCTTTACCAGTAAGTAAACTTTGTACATTTCCCCCAGAAATGTGGCTTACCTACTTCCCAATGCATCCCTAGGAGAAGGTGACAGGATGAACTGACTGCCATTGTGATTCAGTGCATTATCCTCAATCCTTTCATTCCTGGAAACTTTCTCAAATCCACTACCAGAATATCTATGCTATACTTTGTTACCACAGAGAAACACACTAACAGCAACTAGAGTCTTGGTTTTCTCCCCACCTAACACCCTAGGTTTCCCCAGTCTCCTAATGGGATCCACAGAGGCTAACTCTTCACAGATAATCGGAGGTTTTCTGCCCCACTCTACATTGTGTGCTTATGATCTCTTCCTCCAGGTCATTTTAACACTAAAATATCATCTCCTCCAAGAATTTTTCCTGATCCCCCTAGTACTCTTCCCTAGCTTTTAGTTTATCTCCCTGTTCTTTCTATGGTAGTACTTGGGTTGTGAAGTCACTCATAAGCTTTCTCTTTGTATTTATTGTCCCTGTTTTCTCTTTCACATATTTAGTACAAAGTGCACATTTTCGTAGCAGTCCAAACATGGTGATGTCTGCACAAATGTCTGATCCTCCCAAAGAGATTATACGAAAGTACTTTCCTGAGACCTGGATCTGGGACTTGGTGGTGGTGGAGTAAGTAATTTCTTGATGTATAAGAGGCAGCAATATAGAGTCAACATAGTCCCTAACCTTTAGTAATTTAGACATGTATAGCATATTTCTCTTGGCAAATTTCCATCATAAAATACAATATTGTCAACTATACTGTTTATGTCTTACATTAGAACTCCAGGTTTATTCATACTATATAATTGCAGCTTTGTACCCTTAGACCTACTTTTCCTCCCTGCCTGTCCCTCCATCATAATTCTTTTTTTCTTTATTATCCATAATTAGATACACTTAATGAGCAAATAATGTGTTGATGTCCCCAATCAGCTGGGTATCCTCTTCCATGGGCAGTCTGGATCAGTCCATAGGGTAGGGATTATGGATAGCCTAGGAGTCAATCCAGTTCCACCCCCCTGTGTATGTTGTTACTGAGGGGGGCAATGTCTCTGGGAGTTCTCCCCCACCATGGCTCTTACAATCTTCTGCTCAGTTCCCTGAGTCATGGTGGGTGAGTAATAAGGCTGCTTTATTGTTGAGGTCTTAGGGGCCTCTCTACTTCTGCTTTCGGTTGTGTTCAAGATCATTGGTGTCTGGCTGGCTGGCTTATCCTGAGTTGACTGATTGGCTGTGGTTATAGTTCTCTTGCTTATCCCACCACTCTCTGAGGGGTTCCATATCAATCATAATTCTAAAGTTCTGTGTATTCAACTTTTTAAGAGTCCACACACATTGTGCAATGTTTTCTTTCTGTGTCTAGTGTATTTCATTTAGCATAATGTCCTTCGTGTTCATCCATTGTTAAAATTGGCAAGATGTCTTATTTAAAGGCTGAATAATACTCAGACTTCATTATCCATCAGCAGACTCTTTCATATCTTGGCTGTTAGAATAATACGACAATGAACACAAGAACATACTTCTACAAACTGGTGATTTAAATCCCTTTGGATATATACCACAACAGTTTCTAGTTCAGTGGTAGCTCCTTTTTTTTACAAGAATTACGTCATTATAGTTTTTGTTTTAAATTTGGTTTTATTTTGTTATTTTTGACAATTTCATACATGTACACAATGTATTTTGACCAATTCATCTCTACTAGCCTCTCATAATCCTCACAGTCCTGCTGAATCCCCTCTTCTTTCCAGCTAATCCCATTCCTACTGCATTTCTTTAAAAATAAAGCTTTATTGCTTTCTTTCTTATTTATTTATTTATTTTTGTTGACCCACTGAGTTTAATCAGGGTTGCTTAGATGAGAAGTCTCAGGGTTGGGCATGGTCCAGTAGCTACCCCACAGAAGAAGATGACCACTCTTCCCTTAACTGCCAGTCGCTTCTCAGGGAGGGTTGAGGCCTCATGAACCCCTTCCACCCATGAAGAGTGTTGATGGGACCATCTTGTGCAGATTCTGTGAAGGTAAGCACAGTTGCTGTGAGTTCATGATTGCAATGACCATGTCATGAGGCTTCACAGCACTCCTCCCCATCCTCTGGGTCTTACGTTCTTTCTACCTCTTCTTCAACAATATTCCCTGGGCCTTGGAGGGAGTGATAGAGAAGTCCATTTAGAGCTGTGTATTTAACACTTATTCTCAGCCTGCTCCTTGATCCCTAGAGTTTTCTACATGACTGTTCTAATTTACAGTCCAATAATTCCCCAACATTCTTTCTTCACACCTCCCCATCCACTTTTTTTGTTTGTTTTTTTTTTTTTGAGGTAGGGTCTCACTATAGCTCAGATTGTCATGGAATTTACTATGTAGTATGAGGTTGTCCTCGAACTAACAGCAATCTTCCTATCTCTACCTCCTGAGTGCTGGGATTAAAGGCATGTGCCATCATACCTGCCCCCTTCCACTTTTTGATCTTTAGATTTTCTGTAACAGTCATTCATTTGGTGGAGGTGGTGACATTGGTGTCTTTCTGTGCTCCACTTACTTCACTTAACATAGTGTGCTCCAGTTCTATCCTTTTTATGATAACTGACAGAATTTCTCTTATATTGCTAAATCATATTCTATTGTTTATGCATACTTTTTTCTTTTTTCTTTTGAGACAAAGCACAAGCTGACCTTGAACTTATAATCCTTTTGCCTTATTGTCTTGAGTGTCAGGATTATAGCCACTTGTAACTACAATTGAATATATACCATATTTTATATCTCAAAATCACTTGAGATATTCAAAACCTTTTATAGTTTCATTTAAAAAATCTAAAAACGCTTCCTTTTTCTGTGTCTTTTTTTTTTAGGTAAGGTCTCACTCTAGCCCAGGTTGACCTAGAACTCACTCTGTAGCCCAAGGCTGGCCTCAAACTCACAGTGATCTTCTGGGATTACAGGAATGTGTGCCACCATGCCCAGCTAGGATGTTTCTTCTTAAAATATATTTATTTTTGAGAAAGAGAGAGAGAGAGAATGAGAATGAATGGACACACATGGCCTCTTGCCATTGCAAACTCCAGACCCATGTGCCACTTTGTGCATCTGGCTTTACTTGGTTTCTGGGGAATTGAACCCAGACCTTCAGGCTTTGCAAGCAAGTGCACTGAGCCATCTCCCAGCAACCTGAGAATTGTTATTTTTCTGGTTGGATTTTTCCCCAGAGACTCCCCATGTAGCAGAAGCTGGCAACTGATTCCCAATCTTTCTTCCTCAACCTCCCAAATGCTGGGGTTATAGAGATGTGTCACCACATGTACTTAGAATACCTCTTCTTTTATTTCTGTAAAAACAGAGTAGAACACAACTAATGTCATAGAAATTTTGATAAAGATTGCATTGAATATATATGTCATTTGGGTAGTGTTAACATTAAGTACTATTATTTCTTCTAATCTGTGCACAGGGGATAGTGTTCTACTTACTTGTGTGCTCAATTTCAGACAGCAATTAATATACTTTGCCATCAAACTATCAAAATAGTTTGTAGTGCATAGATCTTTTGCATCCTTGGTTAAATATATTTATTAAGTATTTTATTCTGTCATATATGGGATTGTTGCCTTTATTTCTTTTCCATATAGATTATTATTGATAAAGGAATGTAAGTTTTTACATGCTAATTTTATATCTAGAAATATCACTGAACTTAATTAGCTCTAATGGTTTAATAAAAAATGAATCTTCAGGGTTGGAGAGATGAATCAGCAATTAAGACACTTATCTATAAGACCTAACAACCAGGGTTCAATTCCCCAATACCCACATAAAGCCAGATGCACAAAGTGGCACATGCCTCTGGAATTGTTTGCAGCGGCTGGAGGCCCTGTTGCACCCATTCATTCTCTCTCTCTCTCTCTCTCTCTCTCTCTCTCTCTCTCTCTCTCTCTCCCTTGCAAATAAACAAATAAAATATTTTTTAATATTTTATTTATTCATTTTCAAGCACCACCTTGTGGGTCTGGCTTATGTGGGTCCTGGGGAATTGAACCTGGGGCCTTAGGCACAGAGGCAAGTGCCTTAAGCGCTAAGCCATCTCTCCAGCTCCTAAAATATTTTTTTAAAAAGAGAAAAAAAGAACTGCTGAGTTTTCTATATTTAGTATCATCTATAAACAGGGGTAATTTTTCTTTCTCTTTTGCAATCTAGATGCCTTTTTCTTGTATGTTCATTTTTTCAGCATTTCTAGTACAGAAATGGTAATGGGCATCCTTATCCTATGCTGAATCCTAGAGACAAAGCTTCAGTTTTCCTGCATTAATTATAATGTTTGTGTAGGGTGTAGTAAGAGGTCTTTTTTGTGCAGAGGAAACTTCCTTCTATACCTTTCATTGAAAATTCATACTATGAAAAGATATTGAACTTTATCAAATGCTTTTTTTCTGAATCTGTCAAAATAATGGTGTGGTTTTAATCTTTTGTTTGGTTAATGCGTGCCACATTTTTGTACTGTATTGTGTACAACCAATGGTCATACTGCATGATCATTTTTATGTGCTGTTGCATTTGTTTGCTATTATTTTATTGAAGGTTTTGGATTTTGTGTTTATCAAAGATATTGGCATATGGTTTTCTTTGTTGGGGAATTCTTACCTGGCTCTGATATCAGAGTGATGCTGATTTCATAAAATAAGTTTAAAACATTCCCTCCACTTCAATATTTGGAATAGTTTATTAAAGCCTAGTGTTAATTCCTTCTTAGATTATTGGGCAATTTCAGCTTTGATAACATCATACCTTGGGCCTTTCTTTGTTGGAAAATTTTCAATGACTCCTTTAAGCTCTCATTAGGTGCCTAGTTGGGTTTTCTATTTCTGCTTGGTTCAGTCTTGATGGGTTGTGTCTGTGAATTTATCCACTTTCTCCATGCTCGCCAATTCTTGTACAGTTATTCATAACAGTTTTCTTATTACTTTACTTTAAAATTTTTATATATTTATGAGACTGAAAGAGAGAGAAAGAGAGAGAATATGAATGGTATACCAGGGCCTCTTGCTGCTGCCAACAAATTCCAGATGATTGCACCACTTTGTGCCTCTGGCTTTATATGAGTACTGGGGAATCAAATCTTGGCCAACTAAGGCTGGTAGACTTTGCAAGCAAACACCTTTATTCACTGAGCGCTCTCCCAGACCATTCCTTCAACTTTTTGAATCATCCATTATAACCTCTCTTGTTTTCTGATTTTATTTAAATCTTCTAACTTTCTTTTAAGTTAGGGTATCTGAAGGTTTATTAGTTTGATCTATTACTTTTCCAAAAACAACCTGACAACTCTTGCTTTTTATTATTTTTTATAATTTTTCTAGTCTCCATTTGATTAGCTTGTGCTCTGCTCTTTACCATTCCTTGCCTTCTGCCAACCTTGGTTTATTCTTATTTTTCTAGTTCAATAAGATATAAAGTTAAACTATGTACTGAGATTTTTCTTCTTTATTAATGTAGCTATTTATTATGATAATTTTACTTAAAATGAAACATAAAGTTTGGTTAGGTGTGGATTATTCCCCCCATCCTTCTTGGCTTCCTTTCCTTTAGTGGTGCTAGAAATTGAACCTAGGACCTCATGCATTCTAGGCAACCATTTGACCACTGAACTTTATCTCAGTCCTTTCTGTGTAATTTTATAGGTATTTTTCTGCTCATCATGGGGCTTAAGTAAATATCTTGTTCTTTTAATAGTTTAGTTTAAGTAAGGTAACTTAATTGTTATTGAATTCAGAAACACTGTTTCTACCTCTTTTCATATATTTTAAGCTTGATATTACTTACTTGATATTCTTTTTGTTTGGATATAATATTTTGTGTATAGGTGAATGTGTGCATATGTATATGCATGTGTTCATGTGCATGTGAGGGCAGGCACACACCTACCAAAGCACACATGTAAAGGTCAAACAACAACTTTTGTGTTGGCCCTCACCTTTTCACCTCTTTAGGGCAGGTTCTTTTCTTTGGAATTCACTCTCCTGTTGTTCTTTGCTGAGTTTGCCACCAGATTCCAGGAAATTCTCCTGTTCCATCTCCCATCTGGCCATCAGCATGCTGGGATTACAGAAACCCACCACTGCTTATGTCTTTTTACACGAGGTATCAGGATTGAACTCAAGTACTCAGGCTTGAATGGCAAGCTCTTTAACCACTAAGCCATCTCCCCAGCCTACTTTTAATATTGTTATCTTAATTTTTGTATTACAATTAAGTACTTACTTTAGCAGTACATGTATTAAAATATATTAGAATTTAAAGTATTTATTCCCATCTTTATACTAACTCTATTCTATTTTTGACTATCCATTTACTTTTGCCAATGTGTTCCATATTTCTTAGGCCCTGTGTTGCCAGACAGTGTCCTATCATTTCAACATAAAACTAGTATTTCTTTTATGGGTTGTCTAATAGTGATGAACTCTTCCAGCTTTAGTTTTTCTGAGAAAGTCTTTATTTTCTTTTCATTTCCAAGGAATGGATTTGCTCAATATAATATTCTTGGTGATATGTGTTTTTTTTTCTTTCAGCATTTCAAATATATCACCTCATTGCTTTCTGCTTTACTACATTCAAAATTAGAGCATAACCAGTCAATTTTATTATAGAGCATATTAGTGTGGCTTTGTTTGTGTTCATTTTATTTGTGCTTTCAGGCTTTCTGCATCTGGATTTCTGCTTTCTTCTCCAAGTTTGCGAAGTTTGCAGTCATTATTTATAAGTAGTCATGCATATTATGTATATAATCATCTACTTATATGTAAAAAGGTTTATGTCCCTTTATCATCTCTCCTTTGGAGACTCAGGCAATGCCTGCATTGATCTTCTTGATGGCATCCCATTGGTCACGATTTTCTAATCGTCACTCTTTTATTCTTTTTTAGCTTTTCTCCTCAGATTGAATGATTTCATATGACCGATCTTCAAGTTTGTTTATTTCATTTCCATTATGCTGTTAAGCCCCTCTACTGCACTTTCAGTTTAATTCCTCTCTTCTTCAGATCTGATATCTGTTTGGTAATTTTTATACTTTTCTCTTTTGTTGGAATATTTAGTTCATGTATTATTTTCCTCCTTTATGTGATTGTTAGTTTGAATTCTCTTTTGAGTAAACTACTTACTTCATTCGATTAAGGGCATTTTCTATAGACTTCACTTTTACTTTTGATTAGAACACCTTTCCCTATTGTGTTTCCTTTGATTCTCTGTTTTTGTTTCTCTGTGACAAGCGTTTCTCCCACTACTGTCAGATTGACCACATGATGAAGAGACATTTTACCTGTCAGAATTTCTAGATGCTCCTCAAATCTTTGTGTTTATCCAAGCCACTGTATTTGTTCATTGTGGTCCCAGGAGATTAGGGGATATCATGACCTGTCCATTCTTTGGGATATATCAGATGGAGACTAATCTCTGGAGATGAAGCTGGAAAAGTTTGGGTGCAGGTGGCTGTTCCAGTTCCTTCAGTTCTCAGGCGGAGTCCAGGAGCTGGGTTCACTCTGTGCCAAGATGAGGAAAGGATCTATAACAAACATCTCCCCTCTTCTTCATACGATATATATTTTCAACTAGTTTTTATTCTTTACTACACCTGGACCAAGCAAATGCCTGTTTCTTTTGCTTCCAGAGACAGACAAGTTTTCTGGACACTTAGCTTTATCTCTAGATTCATGCAGAAGAAGGAATTGTTAGAAAAGCCAACTCACCCATTCAGGTTCCCAGAGGACCATAGATCTTCTAGATGCAGGCCAATAAAAGCCTGATCCTTGGGGAACATCTAGAAAAATTGGGGTCATTGAGCATGTAGTTAGACCTCTTCCAGAAAAAAAAAGCCAAGAGCTGGAAGTCTTTGCTGGCTCTCTGTGGACTGAATTTCCAGGGAAAAGCCACTGGAAGTGCTCACACATCCATTTGAAGCTACTTTGTTCTTTGTGCTTTTAGAGGTCATGAGAATGAAAGCACCATGCATTCCTGGAGGTGGGTAGTTCAGAAGTTAGACTCTTGGAGAGAAGCTACAAGAGCTGAGGTGCTTAATGCATTGACAGATTCCTTCTACGGAAAGTCAGGCTAATTTTATCACTGAAGCCAGCCAAGGGTAGAATGACTAGAAAACTACACTCCTATTGAAGCTCCTAAAGATATTCTGTTTGTCAGCCTGTTCTCACTGAGGGGGCGAGTAAGAATTCCAACACTTGTACTTTTAAACTCACTGTCTTCAAGAGAGATTAGGATGATGCGTACATAAAGTCTATAATATGTATTTAATGTATTTGAATCAGTAGTAAGAAATTCTAAAGAAATTTAATTCTAAGATTTCCAGAAAATAAGCATAAATACTAAATGTAAACAAACACTGTACATATTAAAAATATAAGATTCTTTACTGGAAAGCGATCATGAATTAATCATAGAGCCATTCAGGCCAACGTATACAGCAGTAGAATTAAAACTATAAACCTGCTCTTAGTAGAATAGCAGGTTATAGAAGAAAACTGAGAACAATATCAGTTTATGCATATATTACCTATAGATTTGGCTGCAACTATGTCTGTAGAAGATTCTGTAGACTAAAATTGAAAACTGATTTAGAAGAAAAGCCTAATATTTGCTCATAAAAGTCTTAACTATGGTCTTCTTTATTGGTATTTCTATGGAGTGCCTTCAAGTCCTGACAAGAAAATAATTTGTGAGAGTTCTTTTCCAGGGAGGGGTTTACTTAAACACTCTCTGTCTGTCCTTCATCTACCCACCCTCCTAGTGCATCAGGAGTGGCTGAAGTGGGAGTGACAGTCCCTGACACCATCACTGAATGGAAGGCTGGGGTGTTCTGTCTGTCCAATGACACTGGACTTGGAATCTCTCCCGTGGCTTCTTTCCGAGCCTTCCAGCCTTTCTTTGTGGAGCTCACAATGCCCTACTCTGTGATCCGTGGAGAGGCCTTCACACTCAAGGCCACTGTACTGAACTACCTTCCCAAGTGCATCCGGGTGAGTATTTTTTTCCCTAAATGGAACATAAGGTAACAACAGTCAAGTCAATTAAAAGGAATGCTGGCAAACTCTTATCCCTTTGAATTTAAGTAGTTTTACAATATAAAGATTTCTGACATGAACAACAAATATCACTTTTCTTACTTCTCGTGTGCTAGATTTTGCATATTCACCTTCTATATTTTTCATTTTAATACATGTTTCAGTTTATTATTACTTTCTAAATGAGAAAATGTCATTTACAGAATCATTCAAGCAGGCGTGAATTGAAGTATTTTACTTGAACATCTCTAAGTGGGTTATTTTTCCAACTGCAGTAAGCGATTGCGAGGACAGGTTCATTATGAGTCTTCCATAGAGCTGGTACCCAAATGGAGAACGCCTCTTAGGACACCTCAACTATATTCTTATGCCTTTAATTTCCCCTAGTTTCTTCGCTATACTCAACCTCATTAAAAAGTTGTGAGTACGTTGCCATCAGAACACAGACCCTCCCGATGTTGCTGCAAAGAGACTCATAGACCAGCACCCCTCCCCTCTTAGCTCTTTCAGAGCCAAATCTCCTCCCACCTGCGGCCAGGGAATTGGAGGCAACCTGACTGAAAGCAGACAATATAGACCACGTGTTAACTGAGCCTGCTTTCTTTTTTTTTTTTTAGTAGTTTTATTTTAATTTTGTCTTTATTGTCCAAAATTAGATACATTGATTAAGCAAATATTGTGCTTATATTCCCATTTCCCTCCTCCCTGTCCCCAATCCACTGGGTATCTTCCTCAGTGGGCACACTGGATCAATCCATGTGGTTAGGGGTTATGGATAGCACAGGAGGCAGCCAGGTGCCCCCCATTTACATATTGTAGCTGAGGGGGTAATGTCTCTAGGTAATCTCTCCCACCATGGCTTTACAATCTTTCTGTCTCCTCTTCTGTTCAGTTTCCTGAGTCATGGAGGGTGAGTTTTAAATTGGTTTTATTATTGTTGTTGTGAACTTAAGTGTCTCTGTGCTTCATGCTTTCTTTCAGTCCAGATTCCTACACACCCCAACCCCTGCACAAATGTCAGAAACCTGTAAGAGTAGAGATATAGAGATTTATTTTGTTGGTGGGACTGATGCCTCTCTTGCTTGGGACTCCCACTGTACTGTGTTGCTTGTCTGCCTGAGAAGTTAATAAAGTTCTCTCCTGAAGGAGGAATTCATCTCAGCCTCTCTTTCTCTTGGACCCCATGCCTCTCCCTCCCCCAAGTCTAACAACTACCTCTGCTAAAAGCTATAGCTATTTCCAGAACTTGCACACTCTACTGGGAGGGCTGAAAGAATGGTCAAGCATCCGGGTCAAAGAAGCAGAGCCCACACAGGCAACATCCACCATCACCATTCCTCTCCTCTGGTCCCACTGTGTGAAAGACCAAGTTACCCTCCCCTAAAATACAAAGATTCAGCTGTGAGGTCCACCTACATACCCCAAATTTCTGTGTTTTCATTTTTCTCATTTATGCCCTACAGCCTGAACTCTAACCACCTCTGTAGTCAATTTAAATTCATTTTCCTTCTACCTGAAATCTCTGTTATTTTCATGGTTCTAGGTTGCTGTGAATCTGGCCGACTCTCCTAAATTCCTCACTGTGCCAGTGGAGAAGGAGGAAAAAGGGTCTCATTGCATCTGTGGGAACGGGCGCCATACTCTGTCCTGGGCAGTGACCCCAAAGGCCTTAGGTGAGGAACAGATTCCTGGAGGGTCACACACCTTCCTTATATCTTCCCCTAGACAAAGATCTCCAGATGGGAAGATTTTTGTCTTTGTCCTGTGTTCTAGGAGTGCTGGAGGTGATCGATGATCACTCGTCGCTTCCTTATCTCCACCTTCACCCTGGACTCAGCATCACCAAAATCTAGTTTATGCTGCTTCCCCTCCTGTTCCTGGGCTTTTATGAATCTAATGATTACGAAGCCTTAAGCCATGTTAAATTTCGAGTTTGAAAGCATGGAAGAAGGGGAAAATACACTTAACCCCTACTTGACTTTTTCTGTTTCTTTTATCCAGGAAATGTGAATTTCACTGTGAGTGCAGAGGCACTGGAGTCACAAGAGCTATGTGGCAATGAAGTACCTGAAGTCCCTGAACATGGAAAGAAAGATACAATCATTAAGCCCCTTTTGGTTGAGGTAAGTAATGTTTCCCATTTTATTTACTCATTTTGGCTTTTCAAGGTAGGATCTTGCTCTAGCCCAGGTTGACCTGGAATTCACTATGTAGTCTCAGGGTGTCCTTGAACTCACTGTGACACTCCTACCTCTGCCTCCCAAGTGCTGGGACTAAAGGTGTGCACCACCACACCCAGCTTTTTACCCATTTTTTAAATTGAGAACTTTATTGTATGGCCATATTGCTTATTGGTCATATTTCTTCTCTTCCATCCACATTCCACTGATGCCCCTAATCAATAGGGTTATTGGTATTCATGGTAAGGTCATGAATATACCAGTAAGTCTCTATGGAAAGGGACAATGCCCCAGGATATACCTTCCCACCCTGTAGCTCTTACTTTCTTTCTGTTCCTTCTTCCAAAATGTTCTCTGAGCCTTGGAGGACATGCTATAAATCTCCTTTAGTGTTGAGCTCCCAGCATCCTCTGATTTTCTGCTTTGATGTATTTTGAGTCTTCTCAAGGTGTACAGCTATCACCCCTGGAGGAGGTTCTTAGGATATCTGTGAAAGCAGCACTCATATTTAATTTGTCATTCCCTCTGTAATATTTACTTAGCCCTGGCAAATGTAATAGAGATGACTCATGCTAGGCAGTCAGCTTTCTTTTCTTGTCATACTAATGGGTTTCCCTGGTACTCATTGCCATCTGTAAAAATCAGGTTCTCTGACCAAGAGTGAGAGCAGCATGGATCATAGTAGATAAACATGGACATTTAGAAGACTTTTTATTTATTGATTTAGATTGGGATGTAAACCCCCTCACACTCCCCTTCCACACACACCCCCAATTCCTTGCATCCCCTTTGTTAGTCTCTCAATTCCCCTGACAGAGTTTCTTACTGTTCAGGCTTAACCTGCTTAGGAACTGCATATGAGGGAGAATATGCAGCGCTTGACTGTTCTTGTGTGAGGTCACTAAGAATGATCTGCTTCAAGTCCACCCACTTTTCTTTAAATTTCATTATGTCATTTTTCCTTTCAGCTGAGTAGAATTCCATAGTGTATATGTACCACAACTTTGATAACCATTTGTCCAATAATGGGCATTTGGGTTGATTTCAATTCTTAGCTATTATGAATTGAACTGCTATAATCATGGTTGAACAAATATCTCTGTGCTGAGTCATGAAATCTTGAGGATAGATGCCCAGTAGAGGGATAGCTGGGCCCATTGGTAGTTCTATATCTATCCTATTCAGGAGCCTCATACTGCTTTCCATAGTGGTTGTACAAGTTTGCAATCCCACCAGCAGTGGATGAGGGTTCCTTTTTCCTGCATCCTCACCAGCATCTATTGTTGGATTTTTTTTTTTTAATGATTGTCATTCTGACTGGAGGAAGGTGGAATCTCATTGTGGTTTTGATTTGCATTTCCCTGATGATTAAGGAAGATGAACATTTTCTTAAATAAGTTGTGTTTCCTCCTCTGTGAATTCTCTGTTAAGTTCAGTGCCCCATTTTGTGAGAAGGCTGTTTAATTTTTTATTATTTAATTTTTTGAGTTTGTTTTGTGTGTTCTAGATATTAGACCTATTTCCTAGTTATGGCTGGCAAAGATTGTCTCCCAGTCTGATAGTGGTCTATTTACTCTGAGTATGGTATGTTTGTCTGTACAGAGGCTTTTTAGCTTGATGAGATCCCATCAGTTAAGTGATTGTTGTACTTCCTGGGCTACTAGAGGTTTGTTCAGACAGATAGAAGACTTTAAAAATGATTTATTTATTTATTTATGTATTTGAGAGAGAAAGAGGAAGACAGGTGGAAGGAAAGAATATATATGTATTGGCCCACCAGGACTTCTTGCCACTGCAAATGAACTTCAGAAGCATGCACCACTTTGCACATCTGGCTTTACATGGGTATTTGGGAATCCAACCTGGGCTGTCAGGCTTTGCAAGGAAATACCTTTAACCACTGAGCTATCTCTCCAGCTCCTAAAGACTTTTTGATGGGCTTAGCTTTGCCAAAGAACAGTGGTATCTTTGCTCTAGGGTCTATGACTTTCTAAACCACAGGCTCAAAAGACTTGGTTCTCGGTACCAGGTATGAATCCCTTCCACTGAGTGGGTCTCATATCCAATCAGAGGGCAGTTGACTACCCCTATAACTTGTGTGCCACTGGGTACACCATTGGATACATCTTAACTGGCTGGTTGATTTTGTAGCTTACAGGATCCACTACTTGTTCACACTGTTGGTGACCACAGCAGCTCACATAGCACGTTCTAGCAGTATGAGAGCTGGCCAACAGGGAGCTGGCTTCCATCTCATTTCCAAGATGATCTCTCAATGTCCTGTGACTGCAGCCTGTGGGATCTTCAGCAATAGGTCTTAACATTTAGTTCTGATTGGTTACCAGATGTTTTCACAATGACAAGCCTTGTGTTGAGGGCCTCATAGGCTTCCCTGAATGTGTTGTTTTGAATTAGGTGTGCCTCATAAACTCAAGTGTTCTAAGTGCATGGTCCCTAGCTGATGGCAATGTGGGAAGTGGAGCCTTGATGGAGGAGGTGTGTTGCTTGGGGTAGACCTTGAGGTTTATCAACTCCCATTTTGCCAGTGTTGGCTCACTTATGCTACAGGGTTCTAACTGCTTTGACAGAGGTGATGTCCAGCTTCTGCTCATGCCATTATTTCCCTTCCCATAATGGAGTTTCCCCTTGATTCTCTAAATCACAATAACCTCTTTCCTCCTACAAGCTGCTTTTGATCAGGTGTTTGTCCCAGAAATCTAAAGGTAATATACCCCTGACCAGAAGCTCACTGTGGCAAGTAGCCAAGTTCTGGAATTTTCATTTGATTGGGTGCACAAAGTCACAAAATCCAGTTAGAGTTCTAATTTTTAGGTAGGAAGAGCTGAATAATGCATGACCGAAAATAATAACCACAACAGTACACAAGTATAGGACTGTAATAACAATAGCATTGATATTTCATATTTGTCTTCTCTAACTTTATCATCCTTATCTCTGTCTCTCTCTTTATTTTCTCCTCACTTTTCATCTTTAAACCTTTCTTCCTCATAATGCCTATAATTTATAGAAAGTTTGACATAGTATTATTCATTATTCATAAATATGTGCACCCCAGTCAATGTACAGGTGTTGAAATTAAGTCCACCTCATCTTTTCTTTCTATTTACCTAAAGCCTGAAGGACTAGAGAAAGAAACAACATTCAACTCCCTGCTTTGCCCATCAGGTAAGACTCAACCATTGCAGTTACACTAACAATGATTAAAGCTTGTGTAATGTCTGAAGCAAAGAGTGCTTTTAATAGTACCTACACTTTCCCTATGGGATGAAATTTGAAGGACCATCAACACATATGACCACTGAAGGAACTGGATTTTAAAGAGGCCAAGTACTACTAGGTGCCATTGTACATGGCTGTTATTCTAGCACTAGGGAGGCTGAAAACCTCTGAGTTCTTGTAGCCCACGTTTAAGATTTAAAAAAAAACTATTCCACTAAAAGGAAACAACTTTTCAGGAATATTTCAAGTGTAAGGCATAATTCTAGTTTCTTGGTCATAGAAACCTTTAAAAGTTACAATTAGATATTGCTGACTTATTTCTTCCAACAGGTGCTGAAGTATCTGAACAAATATCCCTGAAGCTGCCACCAAATGTGGTAGAGGAATCTGCTCGAGCCTCTGTCTCAGTTTTGGGTGAGTGTCTACTCCCTCGAGTATTTGGGCATTAACAGCTTTTTAAAATAAAATTTATTCAAAATAACAAAAGTAAGCTGGTTGTGGAGGCACATACGTGCAGTCCCAGCACTTGAGAGGCAGAGGATCTTGATTTTTGAAGCCATCCTGGGCTAACTAACAAAACCCTATCTTAAATACATAATTAAGTAGCTAATATAATATTAACTTCTTCCTTCTTCCTTTCTTTGAGCTTGTAATTAAGATATATTCTTCCTAAAATTACTTTTCATTGATAGTAGTGTGTGTGTGTGTGTTTGTGTGTGTGTGTGTGACATGCATGTACATGTCAAAGGTGAACTTATGGGTGTCGGTCTTTGCCTACTACAGCATTTGAAGCAAAGTCTTTCATTTTTATTGTCGTTCACTTATTGCACTCCCCAGGCACTCCCCATGAGCTTCTGAAAAAATTCTCCTATCTCTATGTCCAATCTCACTGTCATCATGCTGGTATTTCAAAAGCTTTCCATGGCTTCAGGCTTTTATGTGGGATCTGGGGATCCAAACTTGGGCACTAAGACATGAGTGACGAGCATCTGACCCACTAAAATCACTCTTTTTATAAATTCAGCTAATTGCTTATTTCTTTGTAATACCTCATATAGATTACAATCTTAAACTTCATAACTTCCCATCTTTATCATTCTCTAGGAGACATACTGGGCTCTGCCATGCAAAACACACAAAATCTCCTCAAGATGCCTTATGGCTGTGGAGAACAGAATATGGTTCTGTTTGCTCCTAATATCTACGTTCTGGATTATCTAAACGAAACACAGCAACTGACTCAGGAGATCAAGTCTAAGGCCATTGGCTATCTCAATACAGGTGAGTAACTAAGAAGGGTTCAGAACGTGTACAGTGTTATTTCAATTGGATTGTTCAGTAGGCTTGAATTCTTTATCAGCACTCTTATCTCACTGCACTAAAATTACTACTGTGATAAGAATACAACGATGGTTTATTTCATGAGACTATCCACTCTCTAACTTCCAATCAAATGTGTAGGATTCAAAATATTCTAACACATGGTAGAAAAATTAGGAAAAGTCACAAGAGATCAAGACTTCTCTTACTTCTGTATGCACTTCATTGTGTTGTGTTGTTTTGCTAACTACCCATTCTAGGTTACCAAAGACAGTTAAACTATAAGCACCAGGATGGCTCCTACAGTACCTTTGGAGAGAAACATGGAAGGAACCAGGGAAATACCTGGTAAGGAAAGGGTGATTTTTCAGTTCTTTTGTGCTGATCTTTTATATGTATTATCCCCATTTATGTTCACAGCAACACTATCAAACTATATGTCATTAGAATTATAGTGGATTATACTATATCGCTACACCAAAATTAGCAAAATAACAAGGAAAAAACTGATACTCAAATACAGTATGTTTGACTTGTTCCCAAAGTTCATCCCAATAATATACCAAGAAATTCTTTCTAAAATAGCTGCCATAACCATGAGTTTTTTAAAATTTTAAGCATATTAAATAGCCTTCAGATAAACAAAATTATCTTTAGCTTTTATTATCTTTCTTAGGTCACATTTATCTTGAGTGAAGATAAATTTATTTAAATGAAAGGCATTAAGGAAAAATGATGAGAAACATTATTTGTAAATCTCTAAGGCAAAGATCATTTAAAGTTACTACATAGGAGAGTTGCATGTGAGGTGATTCTGTGATCTACAGAAATCATTAAAGAGAAGAAATATTTAATAGCCTTTATCCATTGACAAAGATGAATTAGACTTCCTATGGCAAAGGGAAAGTGAGTTGTCAAGGAAATTCTAGATCCAGCATGTTTGTCAGGGAGAGGGCATCTCTTAGTACACATGAATTCCTATTAGGAGTATCATCAGTGTAAAAAGTGCCACATGAAGTCTGTTGCTGTGAAGAGGTTGTAAAATTATTACAACATAAATATCACTTCTGCCACCCTCAGGCTCACAGCCTTTGTACTGAAGACTTTTTCTCAGGCCCGAAAATATATCTTCATTGACGAAGCACACATTACTCAAGCCCTTCTTTGGCTCTCCCAGAAACAGAAGGACAATGGCTGTTTCAGGAGCTCTGGGACTCTGCTCAACAATGCTATAAAGGTGAATGATTCCAGAGCTAGTTCTGATTTGTCTGTTCTAAGATCTCTAAGGATAGAGAGAGGGAGTGATGAGGTAGAAATTCCTAACAGGAGGTATCATAGGAGGCATCAGAAGACAGTCAAACCTGGGTAGAGCCAAGACAGAGGAATGGATTCTATTGGTTCTGATTACTTGCCATTGTTATCAATATGGATAAATTCTGTGACAGTAAAATAGAAATAACCAACCAACCATGCTCTGAAAAGCAAACCTTTTCTTTTATATTCACAGGGAGGAGTGGATGATGAAGTGACTCTCTCGGCCTATATCACCATTGCTCTTCTGGAGATTCCACTCCCAGTCACTGTAGGTATCATCTCATTCCCTGTCCAAAGGTAGATCTAGACACCATAAAGCCACTGATGTGATGTCTGAAACACTAGCTCACTGAAAACCAAGTGCCTTATGTGCAATGCAAATGCTTCCCATGTCAACAGAGCATTTGCTCAATTTAGAAAGCAAAGTTTATACTTTCTCAGGGAAGCCTCAATCCCTACCATCATCCTTTCACCTTAAACAATCTTGAAGATATGGTTAATATCAGGCTAACAGCAGATTTTTTTAAATGTTGTAGCCTCTATACATGAAGATATGTTGAAGTGTTGTAGTCTGGTGTTTATCTGGGAATGCTAGCACCTCTGTTCATATAGCGTAGTTTTCTTTTTGTTTTCCTTTCACAGCATCCTGTGGTCCGCAATGCCCTCTTTTGCCTGGAGTCAGCCTGGAAGTCAGCAAGGGAAGGATCCCATGGTAGCCATGTCTACACTAAGGCACTGTTGGCCTATGCATTTGCCCTGGCAGGTAACCAGGACAAGAGAAAGGAGATTTTGAAACTGCTTGATGAGGAAGCTGTGAAAGAAGGTGAGAGCAAACTGAGATCTTTCTCATGCTGAACATTCTGTGCATCAAGAATTGTAATGCAAAACTTGCCTGTTCTTACATCTATCTACTGTTTATGTAGCTCATCTACTGTCTGCCACCTATCATCTGTATCTAGCTCTCTGATATTTTTGTAAATCAAAAATTTCTTATAAAGTCCAACATCAAATATGAGGCAGCAGGGTTGGTAACAGGAAGCTCAGCCTTGGAGTCTAGCTCCAAAAAAATTATCTATGTGATTTTGGGCAAGTTATCAACCTACTTGTGTTTCAGTTCCTTCATCAATAAACAGGAATAATAATATTTGCCTTATAGGGCTTTTGCTAGTATTAAATGAATTAATAAACATAAATCACCTAGTGGAGTATATGACACATCATGAATGTTGTGAAAGTACTAGCCGTTATTACTTATTACTAAAACATCAGTCCCTGATGTGTACCTAACTGCAGATAGATGATAGATAGATAGATAGATAGATAGATAGATAGATAGATAGATAGATAGATAGATAGATAGGCAGGCAAGCAGACAATTTAGCTATATATGTATTCCTAAATAATTTTAAAATTTCATAAACTTTTCACCTTTACATATGTATTCTCATACTTCTTGATATTTCAGTGCCGTGTTCATTTGCCTTTTACTTTTTAAGTTTAATATGCTAATATTAATAATAATAATAAAGCTCATGCTAATGAGCCTCCATGACAGCGCCTACAACTTTAGTTTATTAATTTTCTTTCATTTTTTTAAACTTGTGAGACAAGATCTTTTTAGGCAACCCAGGCTGCCCTCAAATTCACAATCCTCTTGCTTCAACCTCCCTCCAAAGCTCTGGAATTACAGGCATGTGCTGTCATGACAAATTTCTTGTTATTTTTTGCTAATATACACAGTTCTCCAGTGAATAATCAGGTGCTCATCCTCTTGTTCCATTTGCAGAAGCACAATGACTGATTATGGACTAGTCACAACTCCTTTGCTGAGTGCTGCCAAAGTGCTGCTAGAGAGCAGATGACTTCCACGAGCAGTGCACATCCCCACTGTTTAGCACCATGTCAGTTTGTGGTGTTTTAAAAATGACTGAATTTGTTGTGTCCAATGAACACAAACATTTCCTATTTCATGGGCTCTGCGAAATTCACAAAAAAGTCTCTGAAGACAGGAAATCTGACCCATTTTAGCTGCGCTCTGGATAATATCGGAAGTGGGGAATGCCACAGCAGAGAGATAACTGCTCTGCATTTCTTTTTTCCCAACAATCCAGCCACGGTACTATTCTAAGACATAGATGGCTACAGAACCCGTGACTCTATCAACATTACGAGTGTAGATTTACATTGAAGGAATGCAAGGGTCAAAAGTTTACAGTTGGAATGCAGCCTTCACTTTGGCTACAGTTTTGCATCTTTCAAATAACTAAATAAAGATATTTAGTCACTTACAAATATCTCTTTCTCACCCTCAGGTAATTCTGTCCATTGGACAAGACCTCAGAAACCTGAGGCACCAGGGCATCTTTGGTACCAACCCCAGGCTCCCTCTGCTGAGGTGGAGATGGCAGCCTACGTGCTCCTTGCTCGTCTCACTGCCCAGCCAGCTCCGACTCCCGAGGATCTGACTTCAGCTGCACGCATAGTCCAGTGGCTCACAAAGCAGCAGAACTCCCATGGCGGCTTCTCCTCCACCCAGGTTCCTGATTTTGCAGAACCTTTCCTTTGCCTTCTGGTAGTTACAGATTGAAATAACCTATAAACACAAAGAAGAAGAAAAACTGGAGATGACAGTATCATGAAGGAATATTAACATAGAGGGATAATGAAAATAATTCAAAACACCTAAAAACTAACCACAGTCTCCTAGCTTCAGTAACAAGGCTACCTCTCTCTAGTAGAGCTGGAGCATCAGAAGAATGAGAGAAAACAATCTCTTCCTTTTTTTTTTTTTTTTTTTTTGGTTTTTCGAGGTAGGGTCTCGCTCTAGCCCAGGCTGACCTGGAATTCACTATGTAGTCTCAGGGTGGCCTTGAACTCATGGCGATCCTCCTACCTTTGCCTCCTGAGTGCTGGGATTAAAGGTATGCATCACCATGCCCAGCAATCTCCTCCCTTTCTTCTGGAAATTCTTTTAAATTTTTTATAAGAATTCAACTTAAAATCTAACAATTTATACATATATTCATTCTTCATTCTTAGGTTTCTGTTTAAAGTGGACACATTTTGTGGTCCTCGACTACATAGACATTTGTTAAACATATCAGGGCATACCTGGCTGTCCTTATTCATTCACTCTCTCAAGATGAATTGTACAGTCATGTGACTAAACTGTCCCTACCATGTTCTCTGCAGAAAGGTTCACTTTCAGAGAATGTCAATGCTAGCATGAAGACTCCAAAAGAGAAGTGAATGTGTCTGAATGAAATCTCATCGTTTTCCCATTGTTTTGACTCTTCTTTTTCCATATGAATGAAAATTTTCCAAATGATTTTATTAAAAACAGTTCTCATTTTTTTAAGAAATATATTTTTGAAATATGTTATCCAGGCTGTGTTAGTGCACTGAGGAGAATTTGGCATACCAATGGGAATGGAGGCACGGGAAATATTCCAGTGAAGGGGAGAGCCAAACAAGGATGTCGCAAATCATGTTTCGAATAGTCACTTTCTGTTTTCTTTGGAGAAACTGGAGCATGACCCTGAGCGCAACTATAAAAAAACCTTGGTTTCTCTCAGAACACTGAACTCAACAGGAACTCAGAGTTTAATTTTGGAAGGGAGTTGGACCACACTCTGGGGGAGAAGCACCAGATATGACCACATTAGGCAAAACAGACATTCAAGACCCACGCCAATCAATTATTCCCATTCCCACACATTTTCTATATTCCATACTTCATGTATATTTATTTATATAGAGAGGAAAATCAGTTTCTGATACATTTCTAGGGCATACAATCCAAGTTATGCAAGTGACCGTTGTGATTCTGTTATCTATCTAAAAGTTTCTCCCTAACCTTGAATTTAAAGTTTCAGTCTTAAATAAGGGAAAAAAATCTAAACACCCCTGTAGTAGCAAACATGAGACTTTGGAAGACATTTCAGTCCTTAAAGAGTTTTCATTCCTATATGATTAGGACATTTTTCATTTCCATTACAATATCTAGAACTCAGTTCATAAAAAATAAAGGTTTATTTACCTCACAGTTTTAGATGCTGAAAATAAAAATAGAATGTAAAGGGCTCCCTGCCAACAGTCATTGACTCTATTAAGGACTCCCTGCCAACAGTCATAGGCTCTGGTGAGGGCTCTCTGCCTGTTGGCTATAACGCTTCATGGTTGATCCTCTCCTACAAAGAAGAGATTATATGTCTTAACAGGGATCCAGAGATCTGAGTGGGGGAGGGTTATTCTCAAAAAGGAGCTAGGGATCCCCACAAGAACTAATTTAATCCCTTCCAGAAACAATATCCTTAATAATTTAAGGACTTCCTAGGAGGCACTATCTCTTGAAGGTCTGTCTCCCAGTATCATCACTATGGTGACCGAGCCTCAGATTTTTGAGGGACAGCCCACTTCCAATGCTTTCACTCCTCTCTTTCAGGACACAGTGGTGGCTCTCCATGCTCTGTCCAGATATGGGGCATGTACATTTACTAGGACTGGGAAAGCTGCACAGGTGACCATTCATGCTTCAGATACATTTTCCACAAAATTCCAAGTGGACAACAACAACCGCCTATTACTACAGCAGGTTTCATTGCCAACTGTGCCTGGAGAATACAAAATAGGAGTTACAGGGGAAGGATGTGTCTACGTCCAGGTAAGAACTGAGAAAAGGACACTGAGCCACAGTGACAGTTCCTACTGAAAAGTCCTAACTCAGAAAGCAGTTAAACTAGTCAGAAATAATTGAGGGAATAGAGAGGAATTCTAAGAAAAGGATAAAAACAGACTTTTGTTTTTAATGTTCCATAGACATCCTTGAAATACAATATTCTCCCAGGAAAGGGAGCATTCCCATTTGCTTTAGAGGTGCACACTCTACCACAAACTTGTTTTGGACCCAAAGCTCATACCAGCTTCCAGGTCTCATTTAATGTCAGGTAAGACCTTCTGAGTCAATCACATAGTGCTTGGAATAATTCATTCTTCTAACTGGAACTCTTCACTAATAAAGTGGTTGGATAGGATATATTTGGGCTACATTTAATTTTTTAAAATGTGTTCATTTAAGTTGGCACAGTAGAGTTTCTCAGTGATGGTTTTTATATTGCCCATCCTGTTGTCTGTACCTATTCAGGTTTAACATCATTGTGTAAAAGTTAACCATTCATTCAGATGATAATTGCTCCCCAATCATAACTAAATAAGAAATATTATCCCATGCCTATTATCTGGATGTTTTCTAATGTAATGAAATCCTACAATTTAAGGATTGTATAATCTTGGTCTATCCTTCACAGAAAAAGAGTTCTTCAAAATCTTGAATAGAAAGAAGTAGTGCCTCTTTAATGGTAATAAGTAAATCTCAGATCATATAAAATATAATCAATTTTGGACAGAAATATGTATGCATTCATCAATGCTTAAGTATCTGTAGGACTTTGACAAATGTCTGTCCACAAAACCATTGTAACTTGGCTGACTAGACAATGTGGGAAAGAAAACTGTTAAGGTAAAATATGTGATGTTAAAAAAAAAAACCAATGTGAATTTGCAGCCTCAGGCTTCTAATCTGTGCTTTAAGAAACAACAGCTCTCACATACCACAGATCTGATATATGGACTCTAGATCTGCTCTCTGTGGCTTTACCAGGTTCCATAAAAGGCCCAAAGAAGTTTCCTAGAGCATTAAAATAGGATATTTGGGAAGTTTTTTGTGTACCTTATAGAGCTATCAAGTACTTAATATGGACATTGTAAGAGAGAATATATAATAACACAGAAAAAAATGAATTCTTTCTTTGGATCTTCAGTTACATTGGGAGCCGTCCTACCTCCAATATGGTAATTGCTGATGTGAAAATGGTGTCTGGCTTCATCCCCTTGAAACCAACACTGAAGATGGTAGGTTTAAGCCTAAAATGCCATACCATATTTAATGTGTCATGAATACCAGAACAAGACAATACTTATGTTAAAATGTAGTGTTTGCTAGACATTGTGGTTACAGGGTTTCCTGCTTACATAGAGCTTAGACTCTTAAGCATATGAACACCAACCAGTGAAATGATATGAAAATGACTTATTTCGCATAAACTACTATTGGCATTACAGAATTTAAGAGAAAAACAGGATTACTTTAAATTAGAGCAAGAAAAAAGAGAAAAAGTTTTTAATAAATATGTTAATTGAACCTTAAAATGTGAATAATTCCTATGTTTATAACATGCAGTTCCATTTTCTTCAAATAAATCAATTTTACATATGAGTCACATGCCACACTAATAGTAAACTTTTCATATTTATTTATTTATGAATTTTTGAGCATATGTGTGTGGTGTGCAGAAAAACTGGAATGGTTTAGGTTTACTTTTTTAAGGTAGGATCTCACTCTAGCCCAGGCTGACCTGGAACTCACTCTGTAGTCCCAGGCTGGCCTGAAACACAGTGATCCTCCTTCCTCTGCCTCCTGAGCACTGGGATCAAAGGTGTGCCATCACACCCAGCTTCATTCTCATTTTTACTATATTATGTTCTTACCCCTAAGGGTCCTTTGAAGAAATTTTATCTTTAGACTACTTTGGTAATAAGGAAATCTTGTTTTCTATGGACTATCCAGGGGTTTCAACTATTTATTAGCATTTAAGGTATCTTAATTTTTTTTTTAGCTTGAACAGTTTAACCATGTGAGCCGTACTGAAATCAGCAACAACCATGTCTTGATTTACCTGGATAAGGTGAGAGCCCTGCTGGTGTGGTTGCAAAAAAAAATGTGTAGAGGATAATCAGGGAGCCATCTGGAGAATGAGGGAATGGATAATGAAGCCATCATCTCCCTGGGGGAAAAAATAAGAGAATTTTACTAGTCCATGGATGGCCTTTCTCTCCTTTGCTGATACTTCCTTTGATGATATGGATAGAGATACCATACTGTATTATTGTGATATGAGTAGATATGAGTACTTCTAGGACCCTGCAAAGTAAGAAATTTCCCCAAAAGTTTTCATTATGTCCACAAAAGTTAGTTTGAAGGTGCCGAATAATGCAGGGAAATAATTATTGTCAATTATTATGTCAACAATATAAGAGAGTAAAATACTGTCAATATCAGCAAGGACTTGGACCACATAATAGTAAACCAGCATCAGTGGACCAATGGGAGTGTATAGACAAGCAGCAGCATAGTTATTCATGCCTCTATTACAGGACCACGTGTGTGTGTGTGTGTGTGTGTGTGTGTGTGTGTGTGTGTGTGTGTGTGTGGCATATGTGATGTATGTACATGTGTGGGCAAATGCAGGCTCCATGTATACATGTGTGGGGTCAGAGGCGGATGGTGGATGTTTCTTTCACTCTCCCACCTTGTTTCCTTGAGAAAGGGCCAATTCCCTGACCCTGAAACTTGTGCCATTTTCTTTAGTTAGACTGGCTGAGTGGGGATGGAGATGCGCCTGCTATTCACCCCTCAGTACTGGGTTTACAGGCATGCCCAGCTTTTTATGTGTCTACTGTGAATCTGACTCAGTTCCTCATTCTTGCACAGTAAGTGCTCTTGCACACTGAGCCATCTCCCCAGTCTTCTCCTCACAAACTTTAACAAAGAGGCAATGATCAGTCTCTTATTTACCTCTTTGAATCTATCTGAGTGATTTTACAAGATGGAATGACAAAACTGCTGTGCTAAACCTCTGGATAGTGAAAATCAGTACTAGAAAAGGTCTTGTCCTGTAAGGGAGGAAAAGAGGCTTTACGTGGGAGGGGTGGGGGTGGTAATAGAATGTATGTAATATGAAAGTAAAGAAGAAATATGGAAGTGGGAGGATATAAGCCAGATGAGAGGCAGGAGATAGGAGAATGCAGCAGATAGGAAAGGGTTAACCTAAACTAAGTATGTGCATAATGAAGAAATTTTTAAAAGAAAGAATTTGGGATATTGCCCATTTACTCTGAGGATTTTCTACACAATTTAAGGACTGTATAGCATGCTGATACTTGATAACTTACCCCCCCCCCAAAAAAAAAAAGTCCCTCAGATCATACTTTATACTCAACTATTCAACGAGAAAGAAAAACTCCCTGGAAGGACACTTAACTCCCTTTTGATTTATAGGTGTCAAACCAGACACTGAGCTTGTCCTTCACGGTTGTGCAAGATATTCCAGTTAGAGATCTGAAGCCTGCCGTGGTGAAAGTCTATGATTACTACGAGACAGGTGAGCATGAGCATCTTCCACAGAGGAAATTCCTGAGAACAGAAAGTTAGGCTTGGGAAATGTGTTGGGCTGGCTTGTGCATTAACTGCTTTTAGCACTTCCTTGTATCCCCGTGGGATTTGAGTCTTCACTCTGTCTCCTTTGCATCCTGGGAAGAAAATGTATCTGAAATATATTAACTACTGAAACAACAGCTGCAAAATGTTTAGTTCCCTTTTGTCAGATAAATCAATCATAGGACAACATGAAATTTAAGGAAGTAGAATATCTGAGCTGTCTTTCAGAAATTTGGGGCAAAATAAGTGTTGCATATATTTGGAAGGGTGAATGGCATACAGCAGCTGGCAGTGCACCCAGTGAACAGTGTGGATGTTTTCCATGTAGTTGCAGTTCTTCCCATAACAGATGCCTTCACAGATGTTACACAATGATTATTGTGTTTCTTCCTCAGATGAGTTTGCAGTTGCTGAGTATAGTGCTCCTTGTAGCAAAGGTAAGCATATCCCATCCAAAAAGGTAATCAGAGAACTCAGTGTGGGGCTTAATGGTAGAGTGCCTGCCTTGCATGCCCAGAGACCTGAGTTTAATCCCCAGTAGAGCAAAAACTAAACTAAACAAACCTCAGAGGAGTCAAAAAAGGTAACCCACGGAGGAGGAAACCCAACTGATCGGAGACAGGGAAGAGGGAAATAGGGGAAATGGCGACATCAACACATGATTCTCTTATTAAGTGTATCTAATTATGGATAATAAAATTCAAAACAAAAGGTAACCATAATTCCTCTCTCTCAAGTCTTTTCTTCCATAAAATATTCTTCATAGGTACCATTTTGCTCACATTGCATATTGTAGAAAAACTCAAGTGTTGGAGAGGTCCAATGATTCTAACAGACCTCAGCTAATTCATTAGATGGCTTTTTGAGTGGTTATCTGAAATAAATCTCATTTCTTTCTGTATCTGTGGAGTTCCCTTACACATATGTCACCAGGTTAAAGAAAATGACCATTCTATGCTCATAGAAGCCTAAGCCCATCTTAATTTTCTTTTCTTTCCACTACCACAGATCATGGAAATGCTTGAGGACTACATGGATGGAAAACATTCTGTTGGAGCCTTGTTCTCAGGACTTCGCAAGAAAAATAATGTCTTTGTATTTTCAAAGATTTAATAAATAAACCACTTTTCCAATCACTCTATCATAAGTTCTTTATTCATTCAATTATTTTTAGTTTCCATGATCCAAATACAATCCTTATATAAAAATTAATAGCAATAAAGAGATAAAGGACAAAAAATGTTATAGTGATATTGGTCTGAATAGGCTTCCTATTGGGGCTAAAAAGCATTAGATTATATACTAGGAGAAAGTAAAACCTGTGGTTATAGTGACAGCCCAAGGAAGCCAAAGAATATATTTTCATGAGAAAATAAGACTGCCTAGACAAGAAAAGAATTTTCAGATTAAAAGTAAGTAGTGAACTAAAAAGGTGATGTTTTTCTGGAAAGCAGCACACCACTGCAGCCTGGCCTGTGTGGGAGGTATGTGTCTACAACAGGACAAAATCTGCCAAGGAGTAGTGAGAGGATCTGTCCACTAACCTTGGGTCTCAAGTTCAGTAATGAATAGCATACAAAAAATGTGACACACGTAGGAGCAGATGTTCTCAGAAGAAAGGATATGACTCAGAGCCCCAATAAGGATGTTTTCCTGAAGCATCCCACATCTTCTGGATCAGTGAATCAGGATGAAGGATAGATGCAAAATCAATGAGGTGTTCAGATGCATAAAGCAGATCCCATAGTATCTAGTCTCTTCTTTCCCTCTTCCATCTCTCCTTACTGTTTTGTGTTCCTTGCATTCAGTATTGAAATCATTCATTATATGAAAAGGTAGGCAGGAGCCTGTAATGAAGGAGTAGAACAAAAGTTAAAACATAGGCTGGTGGTGGGGGAGACTATCCAGAGGCATGGCACCCCTCAGTAACAACACACTTGGGCCAGGAGAACCGGGCTGAGTACTAGGCTATCCATGGTCCCCTGCTACAAGGACTGATCCAGACGACCCACGGAGGAGGATATCCAGCTGATTGGAGATGGGGAGGGAGGCATTGGGGAATTGGGGATAACAACTCATTGTTTGCCCACTAAATAATGTAACTCATTATGGACAATAAATAAATAAATATATATATATGTATGTATATAAACATGGGCCGAAGAAATAGCTTAGTTGGTAAAGTCCTTCCCTCACTTGCATGAACATCTAGTACAATTTCCAATACCCATGTAATTGCTGGACATGGTGGTAGAAGCCTATAATCTCAGCACCGAGGAGGTGGAGACAAGCAGAATACTGGAGGCTGCTAGCCAGGCCGTCTAGCCTAATTTGGTTCTCAATAAAGAGGTGGGTGACATACCTGAGAATAACACCTGACATCCTCATGCTCCCACACACATGAACACATGCACATGCCATGCAGACACTCATGGATGCACATGAATACACTCATGCATATGCACACCACACATACACAAGGAAAATAACATTAACAAGGAAGAATTCAGTCAAGAGACTCTTTGGGAGCAATTTTAGCAATCCTAGCTTTACTAGGCACTGAAATGACTTGGCAGTTACTTTGTCAGGAAGTAAATGTGGGTCATATAAGCTATGACTGTGAAGAGATTTTAAGGTTTAAGCAATGTTTTAGCACTGTTTGGGGGGGGTTCCCTTTCAGACTAAATTATTTGCTAAGCAACCCTCATATTAGTATCATGGTTCTAGTCCTTAGTCACTGTACAGAAACCATGAATGAAAAATATTTTTAAAGTAAACTTGTTGAAACCCATTAGTAGAATCACTTAGACCAAGAATATTAATTCCTGAAATACTTGTATTATCTGCAAAGCCCAATATTATAGAGTCTGGTATAAATTTGCATAAGATTGGATCCTCTCTTAGAACTCATTGCTAAGTAAAAGAATGAAGTACATATTTAGATGGAAAAACCACATAATTAGTGCCATAACACATTCATTACTTTAACAAGCTGACGATACAAAGGTCTCGGGTTTTGGGGACATACGGGGTAGGAGACCTAATATAATTGAAAATGGATTTCCTACCAGCCAGGGGGGAGGCACAGATAAATGTTGGATATAGAAATTTTAAGTTTTATAAAGACTTTATTATATAAAGAGAAGAAAAGAGGAGGAATTACACAGAGTTCCTTCCATGAAGGAGTCGAGAGGGAGTAAACCCCAACCCTGTGACCCAAATTAGGTTAATTTATGGATTCTGAATGGGGGCTGAGTTAACCAGCCATGATACATGCCAAGGTTTGGAACTGAGCTTAACCAACCACAATGTCAGGATCAGATGTGAACCTGTGCCTTCCCAGGGAGGGGCTCAGGTAGTTTATGGAAAAACAGGTCTAGGGAACTCGTTTATGAAAGAAATAGAGAAGCCAGATTTTTGTCTGACCTCTTGTAAAGTAGAGACTGCAAGGCTAGACCCAAAGACATTCCTGCTTTTTTACTTTTGTGGCCCAATCACCCTTACCGGCCTCGATTTGTCCTCTGAAGAGGTAACCCTAACTACCATTAGGAAATTAGGACAGAGGCAATCAATCTTCTTCAAGCTGAGCGGGACCATTAGGTGTGGTAGTTGGGAA
>PVHP010018513.1:0-33069 GCA_004024765.1 Zapus hudsonius
GGCCTGTGAGAAAGAACCTAGAGGGTAAGGATTTTGAGTAAAGAAATGGGGGGATTTTGATGAAATGGGGAGGAGTCAGCATTCACTGAATGCTTCATGAGAATCTTATTCTCAGGCTTCTTCAACCTTAACACTGTTGGCAGTGTGGGCTTGTAATTCTTCTCTTGTGAGTGCAGTCCTCCTGTTCGTGGTAGGATGTCTGGCAGCATCCCGAGTCTCTACCTAGTAGCTGACAATAGCTGCACTTCACCCCAACTGTGACAACCAAAATTGTTTCCAAACACTGCCAAATGTTCCCTGAGGAACAAAACTGTTCCACTGAGAATCACTGTCCTACAAGGTAGGCGTATTGTAATTGTCACTTAAGTAAAGCCACTGCCTCAGGTTCCTTACCTAGAAAATGTCAGACAGGTTCTGAACCAAACAGTGTCACCAAGGAGCTACAGGGGAGGCTGGATCTGTGGCAGAAAGAGAATCAGTTCCATTGACGAGCCAGGGAGCAATGACTGCTGAGCTGGCTTCTGGAGATGGACCTGAATCTTGTCTGTGTTCTGGGAGGGGCTGGGTGTCAAGGCAGCAGAGCACTGCACAGCACGAAGAAGCAGCTGGTACTTACCATTCTCACAAGACAAAAGCTCTGAATATTAAAGAGTCAAAGAGGAAAGCATTTATTTTGATGTGAATCTAGGATCTCAGGCTCCTGGGGATGTGCTACGGATATGTTGTGATATTTTAGATGTGATTACCGAGTATGCTCAGCATTGAAGTACATTTTGTAGTTAAAAAGTTGAGAAGTTATTTTTTTTCCCAGTAAATCTACAGGTGATGTTTGCTTCTCTCCAAATTTAATTCAGGCCTTACATGCTATAATATGCGTTGATCTGTCAGCTTGTCTCACATTGGAATAAGATAAAGAAAATTTATAAACTCAAATACCTGGTGAATCAGTTAAAAATCACACTTCTTCTCAGGACATCTTCAGTGCCTGTTCTAACCGGTTTCATGGTGCTTTGCAGTATTCAATTATTTATTTAACAAAGTGATTGTGCGTTTAATAGTATTGAGTTTGGATCTGGAGACATGTAGATAAGACACAGCTCTGCCCTCAAGCAGATGAGTTGATAGTCCAGGGCAAGTGTGTGCATCCTACACTGGTTCACAAGATGATCTTTAAGTGAGGCAGGATTTTGATGTATGAAGGGGAGTGAGGCACCCCAGGTAGAAGACACAGTATGTGCAAAGGCTAGAAGTATGACAGCTTGAAGTATTTGAGGAATTTCGTGTCATTTCTCAAGGACACAGCATAGATTACAGGCAAACTGTACCCAACTTTTCTATTCTGGTCTTTGTTTCTGTTTTGTTGATTGCGAGTCTATCTCCAGTGCCTATTCACCTTTCCCAAGATCCTCTCCAGAAAGCCGTCCCTGAACACTGCCTGTTTCTTGATCCCTCTCTGACCCTCCTGGCTCTCAAAGCCCAAACAATCATTTTGGTAATAATATAGTTTTTGTCAATAGAAAGCAGATGATTTCAGACACTCTGCAGGCTAAGACAGGAGGTGCTGAAGTTTCAGGCTTCTCTGGGTTATGGAGCAAGTTCAAAGCCATCCTGGATAAATTAAAGAGACCCTTAAAATGCAAATAAAAATGGGCTGGGCTGTAGTGAAGTGGTAAAGTACTTGCTTAGCATGGTGAGGCCCTGGATTCCCAGCATCAGAAATAAGGAAATAAGGAGGGGGAGAAACCATCCCTACCCCAATCCTGAGTTTCCTTCTTCTGTGTTTTGTGGCCTGCTGAATGACACCAACTCAGCCATTTCAGATGTCATCCACAAAACCAGACGACATTCTAGAATTCCTTTTTCCATCCCCAATCCTATCAGACACCGAACCCAGTAGCATCTCCCATCAAATTACTTGTAGAGCCTTCAGCTTCCTGTGTATGTCTTCACTTCAGGATCCCTTCTCTCTTGCTGAGATGCTCACCCTCAGCTTCTCTTCCTTTTACAAGAAGCATCTCAACAGCTTTCTAACATCCAGCACTGACCTTTTCACTCCTTTATTAAATTATTCAAGCAGATTTCAGAGATAATATTTAAAATCATCAAGTGCAATCTATATGCTTCATGCCCTCACACCTGCCACCCTTCTAAGGAGACTCAGTGGGTGAGACTGTGGACTACAGGGCCTCTATAGAGCTTAGGGAATGTGACATTGGGTGTGGTTTTAGCTGGAGTTGGACTTCTCACCTCCTGTCATTATAATCCTGTTGTTCTGATTAACAGGGTCTGACTCGAGACCTTTTTCCATGTTCTGACATCTCATTTTCTGGCTCAGAGAAAGTGAATTCCCTGTCAGTAGATCATTATTGAAGGCTTTGCCTTATCACTCAATATATACCAGGCATGAGTGCTCTTCAAAGAGAAACTGGCCTTCTTTTTATTAACAGGCTTTACTGATTTCATAAAAAGAAGACCAAGAGCTTTATTCTACAGTGTTTGTGAGAGAATCAGAACACTAATAGATTTTATTTGGAAGAAATAAATCCATCTAACCTGGCAGTGCTTTCTGCACTATTTATTACTTTACCATCAAGAATCATCTTGTGTGCTAATGCCTTTGAGATATAAGCCTGCTTTCTCATGCAGTATCTCATTTTTAATTTTTGATCTTCTTAGGTTTGGAATGACAGCTGATTCTCTTTGAGAGGAAGAACTAGGAATCCTATTAAAGTTCAGTGGACTCTTAGCACAGTGGCCACTACACAGTGGTTATGATATTATTTTAGGAAAACAATCTCTCTTTATAACACTGAACTTTCCAAAATGCTCTTTTGTATTTTTTCTTTCATTTTATATAAAGAAAGTTTTTTCCTTCCTGCCTTGATTTCTTTTGTTGGTTATTTAGTATTTCTCTAGGTACTGGCAATATAATTGTACAGGATAGTAACAGAGATTCTCTTCTATTCTGGCACTTTATTTTCATTTATTTGCAAGGAGAGAGAGAGAATGGGCCTCCACCCACTGCAAATGATCTCCAGATGCATGCACCACGTTGTGCATCTGGCTTTACATGGGTGCTGAGGAACCAAACCTGGGTGGTTAGGCTTTGCAGGCAAACACCTTAGCCACTGAGTCATCGCTCCAGCTCTGTTCTGACTAATCAGAGATCCTCCTTTTTGACTCACAATTAAGCACCTCGGACAGAGCTCCAGTCATTGTCTTTAAATCCCTACTTGAATCTACACCTTGCAAGATCTGATCCATTGTACAGCAACATGCTTACAGTTAACAACACGCTTATAGTTAACAACACACACTAGACAACAATTTGTAAAGAGCATGGGTTTCATGGGACATATCTTTTACCAAAATTAAAATTTTCTTATTTGAACACTTACGGGTATTCTTGCTGTGTTTGGAGGTCCCAAGGCCCCTGCAGCAGAGAGAACCAGAACGGTGAACCACACATGCAGACATTCCTGCACATTCACACGACCAAGCAGGTTCTTAAACAATGGTCAGGCTGCACTGATGGTGGATGTATCTAGTGACATGGAGCCTGAGCCCCTGGGGATTGGGTTTGTAGGTGTCACCACACAACAATAGCTAGTTGCACATGACCAGGAAGAACACCAGAACTGGAGTCACTATGCTCAGCTGGCTCCCTGCTCTAGACACTCTTTTCAGTGCTGCTTCCAGAATCTTCACTCGGCACAGATGTCATCTCCTCTGGGAAATTTCTTGTCCTTCAACTTAGAGAGTTGACATACTGTTTGGCTATGTGTCTTACATAGGAAGAGATTGTGGAGTGTGGGTGAAAAGTACAGATTCTACAACTGTATTGGGGGTTTGAATCCCAAGTCTATGCACTTGGTATATAATTCTGGTAGTTAGTTCTGTTTTCAACTTCTTTACCTGTGACATGATCATAGCAATACCTACTCCACAGAGTGGTTGCCCTCCACATCATACAGTAAATGTCCTGTGACTGCCAATACCATGCTGAACACAATATAGCCACAGTTACTGATTTGAATCTCAGCACAGTGAGCATATAACCAGTTTTAGTAGTGATATTTTGAATATAATTTCTTGCTGTGTTTGGAGGTCACCAAATTTTATATATAGGTTCATAATAGTCATTTACTTATTGAAGTTAGTCATGGCATACAGGAAAAAGAACATTTAATAAGTCAACCAAAGAATGCAAGGGATGTGAAGATATATAGGTTTTAGTATAGTATAAACACAGTATGACATAATTTGATGTTTACTATAATTATAATTAATAAATTCCCTCAAGTACCAAACTCAACAGCCTAGCATGGAGCAGGAAAATTAGAAGACATTTTATCAAATGTCTTGTAAGTCTAATTTCCCTCTCGAGTTTAAGCAAGGATCTGGTTGCAAAAACCTAGCATCATCCAAACTCTTAATGATCAGTTCCCTAAGGCATGTGGGGGCAGTCTAGTGTATTATGAGCATTTACTAAATGGCCCAGAAAGTACTCTTCAAATCCAGAGGTCTTGCTTTGAATTTATTTTAACTTTTTGTTTAGAAAAAATAATGCAGACTCATAGGACACTATGAAGGCAGTGTAAAAGGTTCTGTGTCCCCATTACCTAATTACCCTGGCACATGTCATCTCTTGTGATGGCAGCTCAATGGAAACCCAAGGATTTGACATCTGTACTGCGTATATAGTTGTCCCTCTGGATCTTAACATCCCACCTATGAGAAAGCAAGGTGAATGTCTTGGAAGGCTGCCCTGAGCACACATTGACTCAAGATCTCCTCAGCTGGATTGTCTTAGCGTGTGTCATGCACAAGATGCCCCTACAGGTGATGAACAAGGGAGTTTTCGGGTTATCCAGGCTGGCTACATCCTCCAGGTTTGGAGAAGTTAAGGCATTTCAGATCCTGAGATTTACGTGTGAGGTTTCTTAGACCTGACTTGGGGTTTGTGTTTCCCCTTGCTTAGACGTTACTTAACCTGATGCCATAATTCTTCCATGGGTCCCCAATCTTAGTCTGAGTTGCCTTTGCTGGGGCCATAAACACAGTCTTCCACAGATCCCATATGCAATTATGAGAAGTTACAAAGGCAAAGCCAAGTGCAGCTGAGACACCTGCCATGTAGTCCTGTTTATGAAGCTGCAAATAACTGCTTACTGAGGTGTCGGCAATGGTATTTTATAGGGGTTTAGAACACCTCATAAAGGCCTTTTATTTAGCATGCTTAATTTTAAATAGGTCCTTAAATTGTAGGGCATCTAAATGCCAGTGTTCTTTGAATATTTATGTGCTTTCTTCAAGGAGAAAAGCAGCAGGAATGGCTGATGCTGAGGGAAGGACAGGCTGCAGCTCTTGGTGCTTCAAAGGGAGAAGGGCTGGTGGACCTCAGGAGAAGGTTTCTCTGATTAGCAGGGCTGGGAGAAGTGGCAACCAAGGGCTGAGATTGCCACACACCCCTCATCTTGCAAACAGCATGGAACCCATGGACGACAGACTACCCCACTAATGTGTAGTAGAATTCCTTTGACTACAGAAGGGTCAGTGTGGGTCCAGGGACTATGTGCTGGATTCCTTCTGATCCTCTCTGCAACCCAGACAGAGGTTTTGACTGGACCTCCAGACAGGGCAGATGTGTAGCTTAATGAGTTAGCTAGGGCTGGGACTCACAGGCCCAGAATTTGTGAGTTCACTAGGCAAGCTTCTTTACTGCAAATTCATGATGACAAGAAAAGAGACACTTTCATGACACAATGAGATCATCATCATCATAAATATATTCCAGTGCCAGGCCAACGGTGTTTGATCAGTGTTAACTCTCGTGGTTCTTTTATTATTTTGATTACCAAATACTTACAGAGAGCATATTGTGTGCTAGACTCTATGCCAAGCACTTTGCGAGTGTCGCTAGTGGTAGGATCATTGTCATTATGGAAGATATACAGAGGGGTTAGACACTCACCCAAGGGCACACAGCTAGGCCATGGCAGAGCTTGGGCTCAGCCTCAAGCAGTCCAACTCCACAGCATCTGCTCTGTGCACTGCCCTGTGCTACCTGTGTTGCTGGGTGGTCTCTGGGTTCGCTGTGTGTACTGATGGGTGACAGACACCTGGATTTCACAGGTGAGCCTGCACTGGCCTCACCTGGAGAGATGTCAGGCCACATCTCTGAGTCCCACTACCAAGGTCATGATTCAGAGGAATGGAGGGAGATCTCACATTCTTTATTTCTAAGTACTATAGGTGATGTTGATGGTGATGTGACCATACACTGAGCATCATGGGAAAAAAGGAAGGCCAGACTCAGGCTCTCCCTCAGCCATCAGAGGCAGCAGTAGCCTCCCTCAACTCTGCCTTCCATCTCTCTGCCATGTTTCCTAGTAAAGTCAGGTGAACCCACACTTTATCCTGCTTTTTCCCCTGGAGCCTGTAGAGATTCTACACTCAGTGATGCCCTATGTAGCCCAGGACCTGCTTCATGAATGCATGACCAGTGCACCATAGACATAGATAGACACATAGACCCTGTGTTCAGAATGGCACTGTACTTGAGCTTTCATGTGCAAAGTTGTTGCCTTGAAATTCAAAATCATTTATCTCTGAATCTATGGTTTCTGGTGGGACAATGGAGGATGCTAAGCCTTGGTCATACATGCTTGGGTTTCTTGCTGCCTCTCTGGAGGAGACTCTCAGTTCCCTATTCTCTACACTCTAGTATCCAGGGCTCTGCCTACCCTTCCTTCCCCACCTCTGTCCTGTTCAACTTAGAAGGTGGGGATGGATCACATTGCTGGGAGCAGGCCTGTGGTCTGAGGTCACCTTCTGTCCATGTGTGCCTAGGAGTAGCTACTGGAGGTTCAGGACTAGGTTGAGTGCACCTCAACATGGGGCCAGGTGGAAGGTTTACACATTCTGGACCACATGTGGTGGAGACTTGCAAGGGCCTCTCATTCCCCTTCAGTCCAGGTGTTGAGCATGTCCTGATGTAGAGCTGCAGTCTCTTGGGTGTGGCCTGTTTGCTGTGAGTTGAGGTGACTGATCTGTGCAAAGATATGTTGGCTAAGGTTCTACATTTCTGTTTTGCTCTAGGATCCACAAACTGTGCAGCTGTCCACATGAAGCCCTCAGCAGGGCTGTCCCTCACTATAGCTGAGGTCCTGTACCATCTCCCACAGTGTTCAGGAGCATGTGGCTCTTCCATCCACCCTCAGTATGGTGCTGATGTGGTGCCAGACATGAAGGAATGAACAGACTCACATGAACTCTGGAGTTCTTTCTTTTCCTAGCCATCTGTCTTTCTTTACTGTAAAGGGATCAGAAAGTAAGCAAGTCATTGTGAAATCTCCAGCTGGGACCTGCCTGGAATAGATGTCATGAGGTCTCCTCACTTAGACCCACTCTCTCATTCATACTTTCATTTATTCAGAAACTCTTACTGGATGGTGATGAGTTTTCACATCAGGGACAGAGAGGCAATCAGGCAAACCCCTTCTTCCAGAAGTTCATCCTACAGTGGGGAGGAGGATCAGAACAGAAGCAAGTAGAGCTCAGCATGGCAACTGCTCATGTGGAGGGATGCGCATGGACGGGGAGGGCAGACAGTGTGGTCTGCGGAGACTCCCTCCTTCATCTTGTGAAAATGACAGATTTTACCAAGAGAATCACATGTGTGGGTGACATTAGGAGAAGGTGGGGACATAATTCCTAGGACAAGGTGACTCTTAGCCGAATATCCACACTGCGGTGGTCTAGCCTTCCACTAGGATCACTGCAAAGACTTTAAAAAAATATTTTATTTATTCATTTTTCAAACAGGTGCTTGTGAGAAAGCCAGGGAACTCTGGCCTGGACTCAGGAACACAACTCCCTGAAAGCTAGTATTTGAATGTGTTCCTGTGCTCACAGTGGTTCAGACATGCGTGGTGCCCATCACAGTCATGTGTCAGCCACATGTGACAAGAGAGCAGGATACATGGCCCAGCTATGTCTCCAGAAGCCACCTCAGCCAGCCTTTGACGCACCTATGACATGAGCACCTCTGTAGTCCAGGGAAACTGTCCAAGAGAAAATTGGCAGCCTTGAGAGTACAAATTTTGGAAGCTCAAAAAAGCGTGGCAGGTAATATGGTGACAAGAGACACTTGGGCCACTTGAAAGAGAATTTTTGTTCCTCTTGCTCTTTGCATTCATAAAGACTGGGGTGTCCTTGTCATCCATTAGTTAGCTCATTTAAAAACAATGTACTATCGCTTCTCGGCCTTTTGGCTAAGATCAAGTGTAGTAAAAACAATGTACTAGATATCCACCGATGTTTCAGAACCTTGTACAGGCACAGGGCTCTGGTTCCTTCCCCAAGCCAAGGGTGGGACAGAGTGCTGTGCAGTGTTCCAGGGACTCTTCTAGAAGTCTGCCTGGAGGTGGTGTGGGAGAGAGGGAGGCAGCTTTGGGCAGGATTTACAAGGCTTTGGAGAAAGCTCAGAGAGGAAGGGAAGAGCAAATGGAATTCTGAGAAATAAGGATCCAGCTTTGAAACGTCAAATTTGAAGATTGTATAAAAATATATATAGTCAAATCCTAGCTCTGACAGTCATTAGCTGTGAGACTATGGGTAAATTACAAGTCTTACTCAGTTCATCTGCAGGATGAGTAAAACAAATCGGGTGTGGTGGTAACATAATAACTGTTCTCAGAGGGTAGTGTTGAATGTGATGATCCTTACGTGTGGGGCAGAGCAGGAAGGTAGCCCAAGTGTAGAGAGTGGCAAGTGCACAGGTGTGTGGTAGTGAAGTGGGTACAGGGTGACAAAGCTGAATGGGAGTGTCTGTGAAGGACACTGTGGGAAAGATGCCTTGAAGATAAGGGTTTTAAGAGAAGGAGTACGGGGCTGGGGAGTGGTCGGTGTTTCAAGTGCTTGCCTTGCAAGCATGAAGATTTGAGTTTTGGATGCCTAGCCTCATGGTGCACACCCATAATGCCAGTGCTGGGGAAGCAGAGACAGGGCATCCCTGGGCTCACTGGCTACAGAATGAATGAACTCTAGGTTTAGAGAGACTTTGTCTTAAAGAATGAAAGTGGAGAGTGATTGAGAAGACAGCCGACATCTGCTTCTGACCTTGTACATGAACATGTGTGCGATGCATCTGCACGCACACGGGCGCACACCAAACACACACACTCACACTTACACATACATGAGCACACACACATACACACACTCACACTCACACAAACACACACACTCACACAAACACACACACACACAAACACACACAGACACACACATACACTCACTTATACACACATTCACCCCTCCCCCATAAAGAAAAGGAGTAACAGTATAATGTAAGCCACTGTTGTTCAAGTGTGCACCTGTCTCCTGATGTGTGCAGCTGTAGAGGGAGTTTGAGGAGGGGAAGGAAGCACCGAGTCCTTTCCTGCCTGCTGCTGGTGACTTTTGTGCCTCACTGGGATGTGAGGTGGAAGCCCAATGGTGAATGTCACAGCATTGACACAAGTACTAGGAAGACTCTTGAATGGAGCCAAGAACTGGCACAGAGAAAGAAGCAAGGCCCAGTTCACTAATTAGGCTGACTTCAAAACAAGCGGAGGCCATGGGTTCAGCACCATGGTGCATGGCAATATCAACATTCATAAATGGGAAGGCAAAGGAGCCCCATGTTGGCTGCTCTCCACCAACACAGCTCCTCCAGGCATGTCGTTCATCCTTGCCATCTGAGGATGAGTGGCAGGGAAGACAATGCATAGCTGAGGAAGGAGCACAACCTTATGGTGACACGGTTGTCCCGGTGACCAACCTCTACTTCTGCTGTGTGTGCACCACCTTGGCCAATGGCATTCTCTTGGACAGGTGGGCAGGCTAACCCACCTCAAGGTCATTTCTGAGTTCTTCTCACAAGAATCACAAGAGCCTTGAGAGTGTGTGTCCTGAGATAGAGGTGCTGGGCTTGGGGTGCGCTCTGCCCCTTGCTCACAAGTTACTTTGTAAAATTCAGAAGACACTACCTATTTCACAAGCAGTGTGAACCTCTTGTTTCAGCAAATTTCCTAAGCGCTTATTCTGGTTTAGACTATGCCCTCAAGGCACTCCCAGTCCAACTGGAGGACAGCCATTTAACCAGGTATTCCCATCTTGACCTGTGTGGCCAACAGCGAGGGTGGGGGTGAGGTGGGGGTGTCTCAGAGCTGAAAAGGAAGCTTGTGGGAGGATCTGCATCAGGAGACAAGGCTGAGTAAGGAGCATGTGTGACAACGGACAAGGAGAATATGAGAAGCCATTGGCCAAGGGTTGCTAAACAGCAGCTAAGAACACCACTGTAACAATGGAAAAAGGCTGTGAGTAGGGACACTGGCAATGGTGCTGTCATATACTAGTAACTACCTCATTTCTATATGGAATCTTTGCCATGCACATTTGTGGCTGAGCTCTCCACCCATCTCTGTGATTCTGACACACCATGAATATTCCTGCTCACTCACTCTTGCTCCTTTCTCTTAATTCAGATAAGCCAGCCACATACTCCAGGCTCTGCTCCAGATCAGCTTCCTTATAAGGCCTCCCTCCCACACTGCCATGATTGCTACACCTGCTGCGTGAGTGTTCTCTCTCCCATGGTTGTGAGGGCCTCTCTCTTTTTTTATGTGCTTAGCCTCTCTCCCAATCTGGCTTTATGACTTCAGAGATGCACTCAGAGTCCCCACCCTGACGAGCATGGACAGGAGAGCCTGTCACCAGAAAGCCCCATGGAGGTAGAGACAGACCAGCCCAAGGCTGTCATGTCTAAGCAGTGGATGCTCCAAAATGTGAGCGAGAGTCCCACAGTCACAGGGCCAACTTGTCCATTTCTAGGCTGCAGGTCCTGCTTCCTCCTTTCTTTCTTCCCCTTTGTTTCCCCAAGGCCTGGCTGGGCACAGACACTGTTCGAGGACTGGATGACCAAGAGTCGAAAAGAGAACTAAGTCTGAGCTCTGCCAGTGTTGGCCAGACTGTAACTTCTCCCTAAACATCTTTTCATCTGACCTGGAGCTTTCTGCCAAGGAGAACTGTGGCCCTGTGAGGAAGACTCTCCACACCTCTTCATTTCAGCTGGCCCTGGGTGCATAGGGCTCCAGTGAGCTTCCACTCCATGCACCTGCATCTCTGGCTTTCAGGTGGGGAGACAGAGCCAGGGTACCTGGATCTCAGAGAGTCCACCCCTGTGTAGTTGCCCCAAGGTACAGATGCTTCTAGAATGTTGGCATTGCCCCCATCATGATAACAATATTTGTTTCAGACCAATAGGGTCTGAGACTACTGAGCCAGTGTTCAAGGTAGAGGCTGAAAATCTTTACATTATTTGGGAAAGAAGAAAGCAGGAAGGTTTAAACCCAGGGTAAATGATAGAATAGCAGCAGAGATACCAGCCCCACAATGCATGGATAAAACCTGTCTTTTTGTGAGAAGGGGATACCCAACCTCTCCCCTGGGTGAAAGGCTTCAGGTGGGAATGCAGTAACTCTGAAGCAGAAGAATTTACATGGCATTGTCAGCATGCTAGGAACACCCACAGAAGTTTCTTTCTTTCTTTCTTTCTTTCTTTCTTTCTTTCTTTCTTTCTTTCTTTCTTTCTTTCTTTTCTTTCTTTCTTTCTTTCTCTCTCTCTCTTCCTTCCTTCTCTTCTCTTCTCTTCTCTTCTCTTCTCTTCTCTTCTCTTCTCTTCTCTTCTCTTCTCTTCTCTTCTCTTCTCTTCTTTTCTTCTATCCTGCATGGGAGATACTCATTATTGAAGAAGTTCAAGCTTGGAGATATGAGAACAGAGAGAGGGGAGCTGTGATTCAAGTCTGGGTCTGCCTCAGTCTTTCTACCATGTTCTTTGTTTTAATTTTTGTTTTTTTAAACCTTTAAAAATTACTTTTAAAATATTTATTTGCACATGCATGTGTATGGGTCTCCAGGGTTTCTTTCACCTGCAAATGACAGAGACTTGAGCTACTTTTTGCACATGGCTGATGTGGGTGACTTGGGAGTTGAACTCAGTCTGGCAGGCATTGCAAGAAAGTGCCATCTTCCCAGCCCCTCTGCCATGTTCTTAAAGACAAATCCATCAAGGAATCATGTTTGGATTCTCATGTGTCTATCGCCGAGCATGGTTGGGGGGACAGGTCTGGAGTCCAGGTTGGAAGGAGAGGAAGATACAGTCTCTGTTCTCAGTTCAAGTCACCAACCTGTCAGGGCCAGGGGCTACAGGCCCAGCCCTGTGGAGGAGAGTGTGCACCGCCTCTGTCCTGAGGGCAGCAGGGCTGGCCGACAATGTAGAATGGCCACCAAAGCCACAGTGTAGCAAATGAACCTGAGAGATGGCAAGGCTGGAGGCTGAGGGAAATGGCTGAGATGCACTGCAGGAGTCTGTTTTCTTCTGTGTTGGGCACTGTTGGGTGAACAGAGAATTGGGGTGTCTTGTTCCTTTCTCAATCCTTCCTTCGCAGAGCTGGTTTTCAGACTGAGGCAAATCCTTAGAATATGTTCTTGTATTGTATGAGAGAGAGACCAAGAGTCAGAAGGAACCTGTAGAAAAGAGAGAGAGAGAGAGAGAAAGAGAAGAGATAGGAGAGAGAGGATGGAGAGGGAGGAAAGACAGGGTGTGGGAAAAAGAAGGAGGAAAGGAGAGAGGGAGAGAAGAAGGAAGAGAGAGAAAGAGAGAGAAAACAGAATACAAATGAGAAGTTGTCATGGTTTGATCCAGGTGTCTCCCACAAACAAATGAATGTGTTCTGATAGATCGATCTTCAGCTGATGGCAGTTTGGGTTTTACAACCTCGATGAAGCTGTGTCGTCAGGGGCGGGCTTATGGGGATTATAAGCCAGCTTCCCCTTGCCAGAGTTTGGCACACCTTCCTGCCGCTGTTTGCAGTGCTGTGGCAGAGGTGATGTCCACCCCTCTGCGCATGCCATCGTTTTCCCTGCCAGGATGGAGTCTCCCCTCGAGTCCGTAGCCAAATAAACCCATTCCTCCACAAGCTGCTTTTGTTTGGGTTCTTTCTGAACAGCAACTAGAAAGCTGACCACAACAGAAAGCTACCAAAATCCAGGGGGGGGGGGGAATCCCACTGAGCCTAAAGGAAAGAGAAAGGAGAAAGGAGAAGGCTTTGATAAGGCACAAGGTATGGCAAGGCAGGCTGGGACAGTGGTTGGGTAAGGTCACGACTTTCTCTGGCCAAAGGAGAGCAGGTAGAAATGAATCTGGGAGGAAGCTATACACAAAGTGAGAACCAACAGCCTCAGAGGGCTCAGAGTCAGGAGGCATTGAGTGAGATTAGGGGAATGGTGGAATTGGGTGGACATTAGTTCAGAAAAGAGCCAGCAAGAAAAGTGAGCCCATACCACTTAGCTGGGTGGTATGAACTTCATATGGTCATGCCATTCGCAACAGCAGGCACCTGTAGATATGGTACCTTGAGTGGCAAGAGATGGGGCTCCTACCATAAAGATGGTAAGTCATGGCTGAGAGGCCCCTCAGTGGGGACAACAGGACATTAGTACCCTGGCTTCTCTTCTCATGCCCTCTTTGTTGACAGGGCTGGTAGCTTGTTGACCTTGGAGCTTGGCAGATATAGCACAGGGGGTGAACCCCTCTCTCTTGACCTTAGGAAAGCAGCTCCGGGGCCAGTAGGCAGTAGGCATACTTTGTGACACCCCTAACCCAAAGACTGCCATGTATGACAGACTCTGTAGACAGGTACCCAAAGACTGACAGATATCCTGACTCTTGAAGACTTGGACTCAGTGTGCAGGTTGAACAGCCTGCTGTAACAGATGACAGGCAGGATGACCTCAGGGACCAGGCAGTCAATGAGGGCCTGCTTCTGGCCTCCAGGAATCACCTCACCACCACCTCTGTTCTTGCTGCCTTGCACCTTGCACCCCTTTTCTGCCAAGTCAGCATTTCCTGCCTCTGTACAGTAATCACCATTGACAGTTATTGACTGGTGGTGACAGGTCTGAGAGCTGAAGGTGAGGGAAGAAAGGATTTTCTCCGATTCTGGCCCTGCCACCCCAAATGCAGTGAGGGGGACCTGTCTCTTGTCTAAATCCTAAAAACAATATCTAGCTCTGGATTTCTCTTTCTCTTTCTCTGAGTATGAGGTCACCCATACTTCCTCGACTCCTTTAGGCCACAGTCCAACAGCAGATGTGCTAGGTATCCACCCTTCAATGTCAGAATGAAGATATCTTTTCCTTCTTTTCCTTTTTTTTCTTTCTGTTTTCTTTCTTGGAACTCATGGCCCTCCTGCCTCTACTTCTGGAATGTGGGGTTAAACTCACATGCCTTGAGCCAGTGGTTTTCACCCTGGAGCATACATTAGCATTGGCTGGAGGGTTTGTTGAAAAATGAATTGGGGGACCCAAGGGCAGCCTTTCTCACTCAATAGGTCCATGGGCGAGCTGGAGAATTTTCATGTCTAACAGTGGAATAGATGAAGCTGGTCTGAATGATGATTGATGCTTAGTGAGCCCAGGCCCTTTCTCCATTGTGGCCCAGCAGGGTTTTACAGTGGGAAAAGGTGCTTAATACGTCATTGGCCACACATTAACTTAAGCCCCCCTCCCCCAGTGAGTGGCAGTGGAAGGAAAGAGAATGGTTTAAGATTGGAGGGCTGGATTTTATGATGCTATAAAATATTGGAATTTAATAAATATTGTGGCTTTTTTTCACCCCTGCTGGTAAATGAGTATATAAAACACTTGGAATAACACCATTCAACATTATGTTAAATGCTACAGCAGTGTTTATGATATTATCATGATGGAGGGCATGTCACTCTGCTGAACCCCTTGACTTGCACACAACTTCAGCTCCTGGTTATATGAGGAGACAGTAATGACCATGGGAAGTCTGGAGCTACCCAAGATTTTCTTCTTTTGAGTGATGGAATACATCCATTTGTGTATGTGTGTGTGTGTGCGCGCCATAGCACACTTATTGAGGATATAGGACAACCTGCAGGGTTGGTCTTCACCTTCCACCTTGTTTTGAAGCATGATTTCTTTCTTTATATATATATATATATATCTTTATTATGAATAAGTATATATATATTGTATGAGCAAATCTTGTGAAGGTGTCTCCATTTCCCTCCTCTCTGTCCCCTACCCTACCCACTGGGGAACTTCCTTGGTGTGCATACTGGATCTCTCCATAGGTTAGGGGGTTATGAACTGCACCAGAGGTAACCAGTTTTTCTTTCTTTTTTTTCTTCCCCTTTTGTGTATTGTTGCTGAGGGGGGCAATGTCCAAGATTTCTTATTCACTGTTCACCCCTGTCTATGGCAGACTAGCTGGTTTCTGTGGAGTCTCCTGTCTGCCTCCCACCTCACCACAGGAGGGATGCGATTACAGACATGTACCACATATCCAACTTTTATGTGAGTTTTGGAGATCTGAACTTGGGTCCTGATGTTTGCATGGACAATAATGAGTCATCTCTCCAGCTCCAGGTGAGTTTTCCTCTTTGCTTTTACTTATGTTTTTTCTACCATAGAATTAGGACCAGAAAAAAAAACATTAAAGTAAAAAAAACTCCTGGGCATCTCCAAAATAGCAGTGCATAAGAAATAAATTCAGTGTACAAGGCTGGTCTAAGGGCTGAATGATCACTATACCCTCAATTCCATTTGGGTCACAAACTGTTGGTCATTCATTCTTTCATTTATTCACCTGAGATGTTGATGGAGCATTTAGTAATACTAGTTCAGCACTAGGATCCTAAAACAAGAGGGTTGCAGCTGAAGTGTGTGGCTTCATCACCATCAGCAGAAGCTGGCCTCTCCTTCCTTCTGCCTGTACAGCTGTTTCTCCAGGTGTGTCTGTCGGAGCCCTTGTTTGTAAGTGTGTATCACTTTGCTGCCTTCTTTATTTGCCATCTCCATGACTGTGAAATATGAAAGCTCATGCCTGACACTCAGCACTTGCTGACAAGAGAGAGGCTGCATTTTCTGATGCCATTGTGGGGACTTCTTCCTGTTGACAGATTAGGAGAAAGGTAGCCTTCTTTTGTAGGGAGATGGTTAGGGACACAGACTAATAGAATGTCCTGGTGAGACCTAGACCTGCCATCGTGGAGGAGATTTACATGCCCTCTGTGTTCTCTGTGCTTCCTGCTTCTTCCCCCTTGTGGGAATTTTTTAGCAGGCTTTTTTTTTTTTACTGCTTGTGGGCTCTTTCCAAGTCTGTGCTTTTCTTCCTGATCCATCAACCAATCAAACCCTGAAAATCAGTAATACTATCACAGGATCATGGCAGCATCAGTGGTCCCTGGACAGCCACAAGGATGTCACTATGTCAAGTTTGGTGAGGGTTCTAGTTCTCATCTCTGAGATGGAGGCTGTCCAGTCTTAAGGACAGAGACTGCCCCAGAATCTCACCATGTCCTCTCATGTCCCCTGGGCCTTTGGGTCACATCAATGGGCACACAGGATGACGGTGTGGCTGACCTTCTCAGCCCATAGCTTTGCTTTGTTCCTTGTACCAGGCTATTATTTCAATTTATGCTTGGTGCAAATTCTTCAGCCCCTATATTTTGATCCATGTTTTGTGGCTTATAACACAATACTAGAGACTGGATAATTTTATAATGTACAGAATTTGATTTCTTGTGGGCATGGAGCCTGGGAAGTTCAGAGTCAATGTACTGGTGTCTGTCCAGGCCTTTCTTGGTGCAGCATACCACAGCAGGGAGCAGGGAGCAGTGGAAGAGCATTGAGCGGGTAAAGAAGTAAAGGGGTGGGGAGACATCCTAAGGAATCCTTCCCTTGATCACAGCATTGGTCTGTTCACACAGCACTACCTGCATAGCCTAGTCTTACAACACATGGTTTTGGGGCTACATTATTAAACCATAGTACCTGATGTCCACTAAACTTTGTGGGATCCTCATTTTTGGCAGTGAAGTGAAAAGGAATTATTCTAACTTAGTTCACTTGGGGACATCTCACACCTGCCACGGTGGAAAAAAACCCGTGTTACCACCTTGTGTGCACTGAGCTGAAACAAGACCTCTTAAGAAATGATAGCTGCCACCTGCGAGTAAACATTCTGTCTGGGGAGCACCACAAAGCCCTAAACACTAATGAAAGCATCCTTCAACATTAATAATATGATTAGAATAAATTAGGCAGTGATGGCACACTGCATGGGAAGGTGGGCACACAGGGAATGCAGAGCCAATGGATTGTGGGAGGTTTTCTTCTTTCATGCTTGACATCAGTTTCATAGACAAGGGTGCAGTTTTTTTCCAAAAGAGAGAAATAAATCCTCATCTGTAAACATACCCTTCAAAAATAGGGACTACTGACATTTGAGTGTATTTCACCCCCTAAAGAGAAAAATCTTTGATAGTTCAAGATCTGAAGGGGTCTTTGCTATCTGGTATACTTATTAAAGGCCATAGGTACATGGAAACCCAACCTCTATACAAGTTCTGGAAGGCCCATTCTGTGGTCCATGGCTTCAGCATCCATCAGCTATGCGACCTTGGATGAGTCATTAACATCTCTAGGAGTCATCGTTCTTATTTGTAAAGTAAGAGTCATAATCCATACAGAGATGCTGGCAACATAATATGAGGGAATGTGTAAAGATGTTGCTTTAAAAAGGAGTATATTATATAAATGATATTTGTATAATAACCATAAAATTGTGAGGTTTCATTTGTGTTGGTGTTAAGGGCTCAAGCCTCCCACAAATGAAGCTTTTCAGACAAGGTGGAACTTTTGTGAGCTTTCTGTTTCATTCTTTAATTTAAAAGGCTCTTTTCATAGTCTGTGACATGCTTCTGCTTTCTTAGACCCTGCTGCTTGTTGCCGTTTATTTACCCAGATATCTATTTATCTAGACTCTATGAGGATGTCAGTTACCACTCTTTTCCATTATGAGAAATTTCATGCATATACAAAGGTAGAGAATGTCATCTAGTAAACTACCTTTATCCATCATCTAGCTTCAATGACTACCGTCTCCCAGCCCCCTTTCCTTCTAGACTTTCCATCCACTTCCTCTGCCTCATTACAGGTTATTTAAGAGTGAATCCTGGTACTATATCTTTTCATCCCTAAACAGTGAAGGTTATATTTCTATAAAGATGTGCTCATTCAAAAATCAAAGCTGTTGTTGGAGTTACCTTCTTGTTGCTGGGCCAAAATGTGTGAGCAAAAGCAGCTGATGGGAACAGAGTTAACTCTGGATTACAGTCTTGAGGGAAAGCTTCATTATGACAGGGGAAAGCATAGCACAAGCAGAGCCTAGACATCACATTTTGTCACAGAAGGTGGAAGATTGTAGCAAGAGATTGAGCAGAGCTTTGGCAAGGGTGAAACTGGGCTATAACACCCCAAAGTCTGCCCTTAACAACACACCTACTCTAGCAAAGCTCCACCTCCTCCCAAAGTGCCCCAGCTGGGGACCAACATTCAAAAACATCTGTTTATTGGGGATGTCTGATTCAAACCATCATTGCCACAACACCAGCATTATATTAACACTAATTCACTAATTCTTTTTTTGAGGTTGGATCTTGCTCTATCACAGGCTGACCTGGAATTCACTCTGTAGCTTCAGAGTGTTCTCAAACTCACTGCAATCCTTTTACCTCTGCCTCCTGAGTGCTGGGATTAAAGGCACGTGCCACCATACCCGGCTCTAATTTATTAATTATAATAACCCATTTGTACTTAAATTTTCCTGAATGATTTATGCATGCTTTGCAGTTTATTTGAAATGGGATACAAATAAAGTTCACATATTGTGACAGATTAACATAACTCTTAAGTCACTTTTAACCTATAATTTCTCTCTAAACCATATTTCTTTGGTAATGTATTTGTGAAGAGCCTGATCTGTAGCATTGGTTTTAGGGGGTTTATCACACTTTGGATCATGTGGTGTACCTTAAAAAAGTTCATCTGCAGCTTGTATTTTTTGGGGGTGGTCAATTGGTAGTTAGCACTTGAAGCTTGATTACACTCAGACTACTTTTTTTTCCAAAGCCAGTTTCACCAACAATGCTGTGTGCTTGCACTGGGAAGCCAGCAGTGTTTGAGTGTCTCTTTGTGAAGTTGGCAGACATTGATGCTTATTGTCTAGAACCATTAATTTAGTGGAGTTGGCACGATTTTCATACACCAATTCTCTCCTGCTGCCTTCATTTATCAGCTAGAACCCATCTATAAATAGATAATTCTCTTCATCAACTCTGAAGATCCCCTAAGGGACAGCTCATTTAGGAAAAGCAAGATAAATGCTTGATTTTCTCCCTCTTCACCAGTTTCTAAGATAATTAGTTGGTTAATTTGTGCCTTCCAATGGTGAGTAGTTCATTTTTGATTTTTATAAACTCATGGATTTAAACATACCTGATGTCTTATCAACTGTTAGATTCATTATCATTACTGAAGCTCCAATCACTTCCCATTAGCCAGTGGGAGCATCTTCAAGCTTTCTTCATAGTCTTCTTGACATCACACTGGATATCTTTGATAGCTTTCTTGCTATTTATTTTTTTGAGAAAATGTCCTTGATTGCCTTATGCAATTTCTGAACCAGCCTGGGCATCAAACATTTCTCCGAGGAGTTTTGGTTTCAGCAAGTGAGAAAATGGACAGCAGCTCTTATTTCTAGGCCTTCTTTGAAATAAAATTACATGTATGAGTGTGCATGAGGGGTAATATGTGTATGTGTATGAATATCAGCAGACAATATTGCTTACTGTTCTTCATGAATTGAATCCACACACGTTGAAACAGGGTCTCTCATTGGCCTGGTGTCCACCAACTAGTGTAGATTGGGAGCCCCAGTGTTGCGGTCAGCTTTGTAGTTGCTGTGAAGAAAGAACCCAAGCAAAAGTGGATTGTGGAGGAATGGGTTTATTTGGCTTATGGACTCGAGGGGAGACTCCATCCTGGCAGGGAAAATGATGGCATGAGCAGAGGGGTGGACATCACCTCTGCCACAGCACTGCAAACAGCAGGAAGGTGTGCCAAACATTGGCAAGGGGAAGCTGGCTTATAACCCCATAAGCCCGCCCCCAACAACACAACTCTAGCAAGGTTGTAATTCCTGAACAGCCATCAGCTGAGGATCGATTACCCAGAACACTTTCATTTGTTTGTGGGGGACACCTGGATCAAACCATGTTACCCAGGAACTTCTTGCTCCTCAGGGCTGGGATGTCAGGCATGTCCCACCACACCTGACATTTTTATGTGTGTTCTGGGCATTGAAGTCAAGTCCAAATGCTTATGAGGCAAGCACTTTACCAAGACTGATCTATCTGCCCAGCCTTTCTAGACTTTCCCTAGAGATCGAGAAACATGAGTACATATGGAAATATATTGAAGGTTAAATGTGTATGAGTTAAGCCTGCTGCTACCTATTCAGATTTAAGGTTATAGAATTTTACTTAGCTTCATTGATCATGTCTATATATCTCTTCTCCCTTATCGAAAGCATCATTTTCACTGTCACCACACAATTACTCATGGGTTTCATTGCACCACACATATGCAGCTGCCATGCACAGCCGTACAGATAGGACAGCACTGTGGTCACTGGAACTGAAACACTAAACGTGTTTGAGAATTCTTTGCAGTTTTTTGTCTTTGGAATACATTTCACCAGGGATTACTGTATTTTAAAACTTTGTGGACTTATTCTTCCCTGTGTGATTATTCTACCACTGAATGGGATAGAATCATTCATTTCATTTTCATTCGATTTTACATTTTGATAGGGATTACTTTCCTAAAATTTAATTTTGTCTTATAATTAAGCAAAATATTTATATGGTCTCAAATTAAACCTATACATCAAAGTATATTTAAAGAAGCTTAACACTAATCTGTTTTAAATCTCAGTGAACATGTTCTATACATGTATAAATCTTCCTTTTGTAGGCGGTAGTGTACTATACATTTTCTACCTTGCCTTCTATACTGAGTGTAACCCAGAGATTCCCATATAATAGCATATACACTTGTCCCTCTTCCATTCTTATAGTTGAAATAATTTGCTGTCTCTATTAGTAGGAATGTCTTTTAAATCTATCTCTAACTGAAAGACTTGAGCCTGTTTCCTTGGGAGAGTAGTGGCTTACAGGAGCTCTATGTGAACAAGTTCGTAGGTTCTGAGTTGGAACTCGAAATTCTCCACAGTTAGAAATGGGTCTGGCATTTTTAACAAATATTTCAACTGCTGATTTTTGTTCTTCAATAAAAATTAATTGACTCAGTCAGCTTTAAGATCTCTTAGACGTCTTCAAACTGACCAAAACCATCATACCAATAACAGGACTTTCTTATGCCCATGTAAGACATATCCATGGCACTGGGTCTTTTGGCTGAAAATCAAAATCATTACTTTGCTACTGGACTTTCTTCTGGGCAACTGTAGTTTCTGGGAAGCATGCGAATTTAAGGACAAAGACTTCACTTTGTGGTTTCATCTTAATGAAAGGCTGTTCTGTAAGACATCAATTTTATTTTATTACCAATTTCATTCATTCATGTGCTCACTTAATTTATAAAACAAACAGTTTTTTTGAGCATTTCCATGTCTAAAAGTCATGATGGAAATTGGGGTGGAGGGAGTTTTCCTTTCTCTTCTGAGTCTATTGGTGGTTTTTCTCTCTTTGGAGTAACCCTACATCAGCCAGCCATTCTCAGTCCCAGAATGACAATCTCTCCTTCTGTTTGTAAGCCTAGGAAGGTTCCTGGTAAGGATTGGGCCAGTATTTTTATATACTCGATATTGGATATGTCCAATCATGTGTTCTTAGTTCTTCCTGCTGAAAGCATTTATTTATTTTTGATAGTAAAATCTGGGCTAGATTCAGGTCAAATATATCCAGGTCTTCATGCTCAAAATACTCTGGCATTTTAAGAATGGAAGTTTTTATGAGTTACTAATGTAGTTGTTTCTGGTATGGAAATAATCGGTCCCTTTTCTAAATATAAACTCTTCTTTGTTTTCTCACAGCTGACAGGCTCTTCAGTTCTGGGACACAGTTGGCCTCCTTTGAAAACCTACTCTTTTTTTTCCAACAAAATCTGAATGAATTAAGCATAGTACTGCTGTGCAATGTTAGCTTTCTGCTTAAAACAATTTGCCTTTAGAGGATTTTACAAGTTGCTTTCCACACACCTGCAGGCAACATTATTAAACTCCCTCTTGAGGTTACTGTTGTGAAGAAGATACTGTACAGAGCTTCTAAAGGAGCGGAGCAGAGGGAGGCAAAGCACACTGACTTGGAATGAAAAGCAAGGCACTCAAAATGGATTCACACGTGCATGGCCAGCATATCCACACACTGTGTACACATTTGGATATGACTCAATCCATTAATGCACTCACACATCTCCTTTACACCCTTAGCAAGCACTCATGCATACTTGTATGCACACGCACACACAGTCATATGAGCGGTATACATTCACTAGTATGTTCGTCTACACAGTCACATGCCGAATAATATGTGTAATACGGGGGCTGGGGAGAGAGCTCTCGAAGGCACTTGCATACAAAGCCTGCTGGACTGGGTTTGATTCCCCAGGACCCTCCTAAAGCCAGATGCACAAAGTGGTACACACACCTGGAGTTCATTTGTAGTGGCAGGAGGCCCTGATTTGCCCATTCTCCCTCTCTCCCTCCCCGCTCCCTCCAAAATAAATACATAAAAATATTTAAGAAATCATAATTGTATATGCAGACATCCATGCTTTCACACATTCACCACTGACATCTACATTCCCTTCACATGCACACACATGCATAAAGAGAAATGCACGTATGTTTACCTGTGCACACTTGCATGTGGGTTCAGATCAGTGCATGATTTTGGAAGTTTGAAATGATCATTTAGCATGGAGGCTGCACTATGCTTCCAACGCTACTCTTTTCACTGTGGTTAGAAACCAGACATCTGGATGGAAAGTCACCTTTTGTCATTAATTTGCCCTGAGTGTCCTACTCGGCAGAAGGCTCTTTACAGTTCAAACTCAGGGGACAAGTTTTTGCAGCAAATTTTAGTCCCACAACCAATGTGTAAGAACCAAGGGGAACGTTTTATAACCTCTGCTCCTCCACTGGGGGAGAGTACAATAAAAAGAAGGCCTGAGACTTGCCCAAGGTCCAGAGAGGAGAAGATAGCTAAGCACAACCCAGAAGCCAGTTCCTCTGAAACCCAAACCACGAGGGCTTCAAGCTGAGTGACTTGCAGGCTTGACACTCCCAGGCAAAGATGCTTGTTTTTAGTTTCCAAACATTCTCCACTGTTAATGAATCCTTTAATCAAACTCATTAATCGTGTTTTTCATTATCCAAATGACCCCTGGAATAAAGCCCCCCCCCACATCGTTCAGAGGAAGGAGCTGTATATTTTGCATATCATTTATCAAATTTTTATGGAGTAGCAATTGTGTGCATGCTTCATAAGCCAAGCACACTCTGAAATTGCTGGGAATGTAATTTTTCTGAGCACTATTTTATTGTTGCCTGTCTGAATGACAGAAAGTGAGATGACGGAACAAGTGAGACTCTGCCTTCGGAGAGGAAATGAAAGTACTGCTTGCCTAATAAAGATCCTTTCCTTGGACAGCCAGTTGTTCTTGAAGTTTTTCTGTGGCCAACAGAGGTCTAAAATTTAGACCCTCACATCCTGTCAAGGTCACACCATGTAGAGGCATTAGCTGTGGCCCAGTCAGACCTGTCCTGATCCCTAAAAATCTGTCACCTGGAGACTGTCTCTCCTTATCATGGGCTTTGAAGGAGCTGGAGATGTGAATGTTCTTTGTACCCAGAATCCCTTTGGGAGGACATGCAAGAAGCTGGAAAGTCACCACCTTGTCCTAATAAGTAATGAACACTGTGTAAAACAAAATAACTCTTCTTGGACATGTGAGGTAAGGTGACAGGACCTCAAAATGTAAACAACCAGCAAATGAACCCAGGACTATAGCATACCAGAGTAGAAACACATAAGCAGAAATCTCCAAGGGAAACAGTTCCAGGGTAAGATGATCTGGGCTGTAACTGATGGGTTTCTGGAGTCTTCAAGGACAAATCTGAGAGAATCAAACTTCAAGGGGATCTGGGCAGAGGGAAGCACTGATACCTTCATGTGCTGAAGTTCCTGGAGATCTACCATGTTCTCTCAGTGAATACTAAGACAAACCTCCCCATGATTCTGTCAGGGGGACAGGAAAGAAGCCAATTTGAATAGAGCCAGAGGCTGGTCTTAACAAAATAGTTCTCAGGAGAAACCAATAATAGTATTTCCTCTTTCATCCTGATTTTACTTATTTGAATCTCCTCTTTTTTTATTTATTAGTCAGGGGTAACTGTTGAAATTTTATCACAACAAAACTGACAGGGAAAATAGGAAATACTCACTTCAGCTCTTGCCAGCCTTCCATGGGCGAGAAGGTAAATACTCAATTCCAGACTCTCCAGCTATCAGGAGGTATAACTTACTCAAAGACGGAGACCTAGGCATAAAACTATACAATGATTCCCTGCCTCCCACACCTTACCACAGGATTAGAGTATATCAGGTCCAGATAAAAAGGAAAAAAAAACACAATTTGGAGAGAGAAGAGAAGGAAGAGAAAGAGGGGGAAATAATCCTTAAAACCAGACTCACATATGGCAGGGAGGTTAAAATCATCACACAGAAATTTACTAACAAGTACCTTTAACCACTGAGCCGTCCTCCCAGCCCCAAGAAACTTAAACAACTATAATTAATATTAAGTGACATGCTAAGGGTTATTGGATAAAGAAGACAGCATGTAAGAGCAGATGGACAATGGAAGTAGAGAGATGGCAGTTTTAACAAAGAACCAGAAAGAAATGTCACAGATAGATAACAATGCAACAGAAATGCTTGAGATAAAACATAGTAACAGAAACGGTGAATTTATCTGATGGGCTTATTTGTAGCATGAACCCAGCAGAGCATAGAATCTGTGAGCTGGAGAATATCTCAGTAAAACCTCCAAAAGTGAAAGACAGAAACAAGACAAGGTCATGTTGTACACCATAACTATCCAGCAGGAGAAGAAAGGAAACTATTGCCAGGAAGAAGAGCAAATTATTTAGTCTTGAGAGAAATGACATAATGAAATTTAAAGAAAAATGGACAGACTTGGAGCAGATCATTCTTAGCAACCACACACAAGAGCAGAGAGCCAAGCACCACATATTCTCCCTCATATGTGGTTCCTAAACATGTTAAACTGGAACATAAAGAAAATCTGTCAGTGAACAGAGAGACTGTAAAATGGAATGGAAAGAATTGAGGGGGAATGGGAGGGTGGGGGGACATATAGTAAAATAAACTAATAATGAATTGATGCCATAAAACCTTAGCTTTTATACAGTAAGCTCCTGAGGCAGCTGATGGCACCATTTGATACAAGGGGCCATGAATAGAATGGGAGGAAGCCTAACTTCAAGAATAATTGCTCAGGCCTGCATCTCCCTGTCCCAGTTATTGGTTCCTTCCCACACTGAGCTGTTGATCCCCAAAACATGAAAGACTTCTGTCAAAGCTCCTGAATACCTTTTCCAGGACTAAGATAAGACACTATTGCTGAAGAAATCACAGAGTGTCATCAAACAACACCAAGAGATCCGTCTAGATCCAGAGTGGTAACCAGCTCCCAAATGGTAGCATGTGTAGCACTGCATGAGTTGCCAAGGGAAATTGTTCAATGATATTTGGAGAAAGCAGAGACCACTGATATACAATGTAGACAGTTGTCGTTGGTCTGCTGGGGGTTTTGGTATTTTTATGAGTTTTGTTTGGGTCGGTTTCGTATTTCCAGGCATTTGTCTATCCTGCACTACCTAATGCCCTGGCGTATAATCACTAGTACTACTTGTGATCTTATTTATTTTCTTGATATCAGTCATAATATCTCATCTTGTATCCCAATTTTATTTGAGGCTTCTTTCTCTGTTTATTTCTTAGTTGGTTCTAGTTAAAGGTCTGTCAATTTCATTAATCTTTAAGAACAAAATAATAAAAAATCTAAACAACTTTTTAGTTACATTGATTTTTTCCCTCTATTTCATTTTCTGTTGTAATCTTTCCTTTTTCTTTCTTTTTCCAATTTATTGTTTTCTTCTTTTTCTAGTACATTAAGGTGTAAGGTTTCAGTTATTTAGCTAAGAGCTCTTTACTTTTTAAATGTATTTAAATGATCCCTGTTTTGAAAAAGCCAACTTTCTTTTTATGAATGCTTTTTCTACATTTTTAAGGTTTTGGTATCTTGCATTTTCATCTTTATTTGTGTTCACACAATATATGCTTTGATTTCTTTTTGGACTCATTTGGTGTTTAATTGTGTGCTGTTTAATTTGTACACATTTGTGAATTTTCTTATTTCTGTTACTGATTGTGATTTATAGTTTAATGTGGTAGAAAAATAGATTTAATATAACTTAAATCTTCTCAAGTAGTGAAGATTTGTTTTGTCACCTGATATGTGATCTATCTTGGTGAGTGCTATGTGAACTTGAGAGGAAAGCCAAATCTGTTTGCTTTGGGGGAATGTTCGGAATGTCTGTCAGCTCCATTTGTTGAAGTCTGCTGTTAACTGTTTGATTTTTCTGTCAGGATGTTCTGTCTGGTACTGAAACTGTGGAATTGAAGTCTCCTACTATTTCTCTATTTTCTTTTAGTTTTATCTAGATTTGCTTTATATGTTTAGGTGTTTTGGTGTTGAATATGTATACATGGGTACTGGAGAATAGAACCCATGCCAGAAGACTTTGTCAGCAAGTGCTCATAATGGCTGTGCCATCTCCCGAGCCAGTGCCAACTACATTTTGTTTAAAAAAACTACTTTAAATACAAAGATACATATATAATAAAAGTATATAGCTACAAAGATATAACTAAAAGAAAACAAGCATAGCTATATTCATTTCAGATAGATTTCAAAACAATGAAAGCCATCATGGATTGAAAAGAAGCATTCCACAATGACAATGGAGTCAATTCTCCATGAAGACACAATGATCTTTGATATATGCACCCAATGACTGACTACCCAAATCTGTGAGATTTAAAGGGATAAAAATAGAAAGGCAAATAGATGACCCGACTATTACAGTTGGAAGCTTTAACATCTCTCTATCACATGTGAACAGATCCAACAGGCAGAAAATGAGTGAGAATACAGTTGAAATTAGCAGTACTGTCAAACAACTGAACCTGCTGGGCATCGATGGACTAATTCATTCAACAAAAGAATACACATTCTTCTCAAGCTCACATGGAGCATCAAATAAAAGAAATCATACAGTGTCTGCTCTTGAGCTAAATCAATTAGCTAGAAAGATATCTAGACAATACCAGTGCATGAGTCAAAAAGGCAATGAGAGAAACTTAAATATAAGATTATTAAATAAAAATAAAACACAACTTACCAAACTTTGTGAGATAAAGTATAATCAATCCTTCGAGGAAAAAGAGTATCACTGAAGACATATGTTAGAAAGGAAGAGAAATCTAAAACCAGTAACTTTCCAAGATTCTGTTATCAGGAAACTAGAGAAAGAATAGCAAGTTATATGCAAAGTAAGTAGAAGACAATAAGAAATAAGAAACCAATGAAATTGAAAACAAATCAACAAAACTGAAAGTTGGCTTTATGAAAGAGTCAATAAAATCAGTAATATTCTAGCCAGTGAGGATACATATTACTAATACCAGAAGAAAAAAAGAGAGAATATAACTACAGATCTCTTGGGTATGCAAAAATAATAAAGGAATACTATGAGAAACTCTATACCCACAAACTCAATTAAGTAGAGGAAATGAACCAATTCCTCAAAAGGCAAAATCTTGGAAAATTTACACAAGAAAAAATGAACATGAATAAGTCTTTATAATAGTTAACCTTCTTTTATAACTCTTTATGGGCAACCTCTGTACATATATCCAAATGCTATCACCATCCCCTTCCGCCATTCTCCTTTGTCTTCCTCTTTTATGTTCCCTCCCTCCATTGAATCTCTTCTTATTTCCAACTAGTCCTTGTTCCATTTTGATGTCATTATTCATCCCTCCGATGAAGTAGGTAGTGTCTATGAAGGTCAACCACCACGAGGTCATAATGCCACAGCCACGTTGGGTCTGGAGGACAGTATTGTTAAGCCCTTCTCCCTTTCCACCACCTTGTCTGCAATGCCTTAGAGGGTGTGGCAGTTAGTGCGGAACACTCCACTATCACTTCTTCTCAGCACTTTGATGAATTTTGAGTCTCCCTAGTGCTAAGTGCCATCTGAAAAGAGAATTCCTACTGATGCTGACTCCAGTCTGCTCCTTCATTTCCCCAAGTTCCAGACTTGTTCCTGAAGACATGAGGATAAGAAGTTAGCTGTAAAGATGACCGTGAGGTTTGACCACATCTTTGAGGCACCTGGTACTTTGCTTGTAGCTTTCTCTACACTATTTTCCTTCCTTGGTCTCATACTGGTCTTACCTGTAAAGCTAATCCTCCCTAAGGTATGGCTGTAGGAATTCTTCCTCAGCTGCATGATGGAAACACTTAGGGAGTCAAAACATACTCGTGCCTCAGTTGTTTCCCTTGGATGTTTTACCATACATTCCATCAAAGCATTGTTGGTTTACCAGAATATAATGACTTCCTCTGGGGTGCTTCATTATGTCTGAATAAGGACAGGGAATTAACAAAGAAGGGCAACAAGGGGCAATAATCTAGGCTCTGATGCAGGCCAGAAACACAGAGGTCTGGTAAGCAGGGGCCTTTCATTGCGCCTTTATCTCCAATTTCAAAGGCAGCCATCTTCTCTACCTTTTAAGGGACCAGCTTTGGCTGAAGCATCAGTCTGGTCTGATGCCCAACTCCCTGCCACAGTGACATGTCTCAGATGCCACAGGTCCTCCTGGTCGCTTCAGCAGCCAAATTTTCACACTGTACTATATTGGTGGGTGGGAGGTACTCATGCGGGTATATACACATCTACCAGAGTTCCTGTGGCCATGGAAAGTCTGATTGCAATGGCTACTTTCTCACTGTAGGGACAAAGTACCCAACCAGAAGAGTTTAGAGAAGGAAAAGGGCTTACTTAGACTCACAGCTCCAGAGAGTAGACCATCATGGCAGAGAAAGCATGGCAGGAGCAGGAAGCTGTATCATATCTTTACATCAGTAAGGAGGAAGAAGAAAAAGGAGAGAGAGAGAGAGAGAGAGAGAGAGAGAGAGAGAGAGAGAGAGAGAGAGAGAGAGAGAGTAGCAAGCAGGGCTTGACTATAAAACCTCCAGACCTGCTCCCAGTGACACAGTGATGCTAACAAGACTCACTTCCTCAAGGTTCTACAAACTTCCAGAATAGTGCCATCAGCTGAGGACTAAGTATTCAAACACATGAACCTACGAGGGGCATAGACATCTAAACCATCACACTCCTCTTCTCAGATGCCCAGCTCCAGCCCTCCCTGGACAGAGGGACTTGACACACTTTGTTTTCTTACTTTGGACTTAGCCATGACACTTCCATTCCAGTCATAGAAGACTAAGTTTAGACCTAGGTATAAACTGTTTTGAAGTGACATGCGAAGAATGGTGGTAGAGACACCTTCCATTAGTAAAATTTACTTGGATTAGGCCACCACGGTGTGATGTCGCAAGTGCTCTGGCATTGGGTGATCAAGGGCAGCTTAACATTAAAACCAGCCATTGCTGAGTAGATAGAATCTTGGTCAATTTGGGGCACTAGATGTTTGGTTTTCAGTATGTACTAGTCTGAGGCTAACATAGAGTAATAGAACATTTCCTGGATTATTAGGAACCAAACTTGCCCATTCCCTCCCAACTTCCCAATACAATCACAGCCTCCCCAAACCGCCTCTATGCTGTGACCAGGTGCGAAAGACCCAAAAAAACAGCTCCATCTATTACCTTACCTTAGAGTAAAATTCCTCCCCTATTCCTAAATCAAATTCAAAAGTCGGGCATGTGCTAAACTTTGAGATTCCAAAGACTTTGTCAACATCTCAAACACCCACAATTCTGTATGTGTGAGAAGGTGGGAGTAGATGTCTCATTCTGATGTGTTAAGAACTTATCCTCAGGCCTAGAACACAGTAAAATCTCAGGGAACATTTGGAAGAAGGCTCTGGATAAGGCCAGTGGTACCATGGAAAAGCCACTTCAAAAACAATTATCGTGTAGTATCTTCCAAATGTTCCCTGAGATTTTACCAGCTCCCAGATGGTAGTTAGTGCAGTGCTGGAAGACACTACACAAGCTGCTAGGGGAAGCTGAACAACGACAGCTGGTGTAAACAGACCACTGGCATGAAATATAGTCTGAGGCCATGAGTAGGCTGACCACACCTCCTACTGGGAGAGAAAAGGAAACCAAGAAAGGAGCACTTGTGCAACGGAGGAGCCTGAACCTGGTGGAGACAATCAACAGCTATTAAATTCGGCCAAATATTCCACTCAGTGAGGGGGAACCCTTGATTGGAACCCGGGATTCAGGGCGATATGCAACGGATCCCATACTCTTGGGCTCCCAAGAAAAGATGCACTATGCGAGTGACTGCCGGGGAGGCTTTTAAAAATAGAAGCTAAGTAATACAGATTGTTGTATATTTGTTAACTGATACTGACCTCATTCTCCGATGGATATTGTGTTTGTATTTTTCAGGATACAGCGAGGGAGCTGTGGCCCATATAACCCTACCAACCGACTGCAGGCAGAAAGCTAAGATCCTGGCATGAGATGAGCCACCACAGTCATACGGAGGAGGATTCATATGGAACCCCACAGAGAATGATTGGATGTACAAGGGACCCACAGCCATAGCCATTCAATCAACAAAAGATAAGCCAGTGTGACAGAAACCAACGAATCTCGACACAAAAACCCCTAAGCTCACAATACCATAGCAGCCTCAATACTCGCCCACCACGACTCAGGGAACTGAGCGGAAGAGGGGGCAGAAAGATTGTGAGAGCCGTGGTGGGGGAGAAGAGCAGAGACTTGGCAACCCTCAGTAACTACACACTTGAGACATGAGAGCCCGACTGAAGAATGAGCTATCCATGGTCCTCACAAAGACTGATCCAGATGGCCCACGGAGGAGGATATCCAGCTGACTGGGGATGGGGAAAGGGGGCAACGGGGAATTGGGGATAACAACTCATGGTTGGCCCACTAAACAATGTAACTCATTATGAACAATAAAGAAAAAAAATTTAAAAAAAAAACAACCAATTATCGTTTAGCTCAGGAGCAAAGCAAGAGTCTCTGCTTCCAGTCTACACCACAGCTCAGGAGGGAAGGGCAGACTGCAGCAAATCATCCATACATGAGCACAGGCTTGTAGTGTTCAGAGTGGGGTCTAATTATACAGGGCATTAGGGAATTGACTGGGTCGAGAGTTGGATTAGATGTTTCCCTGTAGACCTCACAGGGTATGGAGGTGAAAAGAGATAGGACTCTATTAAGCTTTTTGTTGGAGCATAGAAGAAACACAGACAGGGTGAGAAGCAGCTGGGTGGCCTCGAAGGCCAGGGGCTGGCAGTCAACTCAGGCAGGCAAGCATTCTCTTGTAGTGCTATACCGTTTGCTTTCACTATGAAGCTTCACTCACCTTGTACGTGAGGGGTGAGAGTCTATAAAGATCCCCCGCTTCCTCAATGTGATTCCTGTTCACTCTCAAGTGCTAGTCCACATTCCTTAGATGTAACAAAATATTTGAGTAACAAATTAAAAGATTTATTTTGTCTCACAGTTTCAGACTGTTCAGTTCATGTCCCATTGCTGTGGGTCTATGGCAAGGCAGAATATCATAGTGGGGAATAAGTGGAGCTAAAAAAAAGCTGTTCGCCTTATAGTGGCCAGGAAGCAGAGGAGACAGGACAGCCCTTCAAGGACACCCTCAATATGTCCTTCCTCCAATTAGGTACCACCTTCTAAAGTTTTTATCACCTCCCAGTGGCCATTCAGGTATGGATCCATAAATGGATTGATCCAGTTTTAATGTTAGAGCCTTCATGATCCAGCACCCTCACATAGGCTGTGCCTTTAAATATTGCTGAATTGAGGGTAAAGGCTTCAACATATGAGCATCAGGGGAACATTTAGTCAAAACCATAACACAATTTTAGTGCCACTGACAATAAATGGGGAGCTGCAACATTGAACCAATTGATCCTTGTTCATTCCTCTTTCCCTCCAAAGAGCAGCCTGTGCAGGACTGGGGAGATGGCTCAGTGGGTAAAGCACTTGCCATTGGAGCAGGAAGACCCAAGTTCAGTCCCCAACACCTATGTAAGAAAGCTGGGCATGGTGACACATGCTTGTAATCCCAGTGCTGGGGAAGCAGAAACAAGAGAGTCCCTGGGGCTTGCTGATTATCTTGTCTATCCAGTGAGCTCTGGGTTCAGTGAGATGCCTGTCTCAAGAAAACAGGTGGAGAGCAATAGAGAAAATGTTCAACCACTGGCCTGCTCGCACTTACATATTCATTGCACACATGCACATCCACTACTCACATACGCACATACCTGCAAAAACCAAAGAATACAAAAGGAAGAGTTGCACTCTCATCTCTTGGTGATCAGGTGGACAGGATGAGCGAAGTGGTCTGTGAGGAAAGGGACAGCATGAGCCATCAGACCCAACACTCGACCTCTGGGGAATGGGCATGCCCTCTTGGCGATAATTCCAGCCCTGTTGTGAGAGCATCTCTAGTGGACTTTATGTTTCACTCCCTATAGCTTCAGAAGGAAGGACCCCTTCCTCTTGGGACCACACTCCTCACTTGGGATAGATCTGGGAGGACAGGTATACCCCTCAGAACCACCATCGAACTTCTCATAATGGGTTTCTTCTGAGGAAGAATTCCAGTGGTTACAAGAAAAAAGATTCTCAGAGATCTTGGAAGCTGAGGTTTCCAGCATGTGCTATATGTGCAGGTACCTCAGCTGTAGTCTGGGCTCCCTTCCTAACCTCCTGGGTGAGATC